>PVKA01043724.1:0-16593 GCA_004027165.1 Ctenomys sociabilis
AAAAAAAAAAAAAAAAAAAAAAAAAAAAAAAAAAAAAAAAAAAAAAAAAAAAAAAAAAAAAAAAAAAAAAAAAAGATGAAGTTGAGGCTTTTATAGGTAAGTGGATGCAACTACAGACCATAATCATAAGTCAAAAAAATTAAACCCACATGTGTCAATATTTTATTGTCTCCCTAGTGTAAGAGTCTGAAAGAGCAAATAAAATCTGAAAGGTACAATAGATACTGTAAAATGGAAGGTGCCTAGAACTTGACCCGATGAAACCCTAGAGGGGGAGTGGGGATAAGAAAGGGGACAGGAGACACAAGAAATGAAGACAAGACAGGGTTCTGATCAAGTTTCGTTTATTCAGAAGAAACTCTGGGTATATATAGTGTGGAGCATAGGGATATGACGTCAGCGGGTAAAAGGCGCGAGTAACTAGGCAACCGGGCAACTGCGGGAAGTCCCACCCCCGGGGCGTAGCAGGAGATTTACAGGGAAATAGGCGGAATAAGAAGAATTAGGAGCTTAACTCAGCAGAGGAACAGAAATTTAAGAATATGGCTGAGACTGTTATAAAATGGATATCAATCACATGTTTCCCACAGGAAGGAACATCTGGGTTAAGGGAATGGAGAAAAGAAGGGAAAAAATATATATGTATATACAATGAATATCTCGCATGATAGTACTGCTTTCTTGGGGAAAGCTGGGGAGCTGGCTCAGTGGAATGAGTGCTTCCCTGCCAAGCACAAGGGCCTGAGTTCAATCCCCAGTTCTACTAAAAAAAAAAAAAAAGTACTGCTGATTTCTGCTAGTGAAAGGAGTAGTTAAATACCTAAATATTTTTTCCTTTTTATTTTTTGTATTTTACTAAGCATCTACAGGTTTATAGGGTCTCACTGTGTAGATCGGACTCACAGTGATTCTCCTGCACTCAGCCTCCCAAGAGCTGGGATTGCAGGTGCATGCCACCACTCCCAGTCTCAATAACCATCTCAGCATGACCCCTGGGCAGGGCCAGCATGGCATACCAGGGATCGAACCTCTGACCCCTGCATCTGCCTAAGCAGGCGCTTTAATCCGCTGAGCTATTTGGCCAGCCCCCTTTTTAACTTTTATAACATTTGTATGACTAATTTTGCATGCTTATATCTGGCAACCTCAGCAATTGATTTGAAGACAATATACAATATCAGAACCATTATTTAATTCCTATTTTGTTTAGTGAAATTTAGTATCATTTGTAATTTTTTTATTCTCTTTAAAAACAAAAAACCAAACCTGGTAGCACATGCCTATAATCCCAGTACTTGGGAGGTTGGCTGTGAGTTTGAGATCAGCCTGGGGGCGACAAGAGTGAGCACAAGATCAGCTGGAACTGCATAGTGAGACCCTGTCTCAAAAACAAGCAAACAAATAAATAAATAGTAGAGGCCCCAGGCTAGGGGTGAATTTCCGGAATTCCCTTAGCCCCTCCCCTGTCTGCCCCTAGTGTGAAAAACTCATCCCGCCCTGCCCTAGTCACCTGTGAGGCCCAGGGTGAGAAGGAAGGAGTCCCAGATGGTCCTTCGAGAGTGGAGCAGAACAGAGGGAGGGGTGGCCCTGCGAGTTATGGAGGACTTGGGCCCCAGCACTGTGTTGCTGCCGGGAAGGCCCAGCAGCTGCTAACCAGCTCACAGAAGGCCCTGATGTTGGAACTGAAATCCCTGCAGGAGGAACCGGTGGAGGGCTTCCGGATCTCCCTGGTGGATGGCTGTGACCTGTACAGCTGGGAGGTAGCCATGCTTGGACCCCCAACACCCTCTAGGAACGTGGCTACTTCAGCACACATGTTAAATTTCCTATTGACTACCCATATTCAACAGCTGTCATCAGATTTTTTTTTTCTGTATTTTTTAGAGAAGGGTCTGTCTATAGGGTGTTCAGGGTCTCACTACTAGATCAGACTTGTAGTGATTTTCCTGTTCACAGCCTCCCAAGTGCTGGGATTACAGGTGTACACTAGCACATGCAATCTCAATCTTGGTCTCAACAGCCCTAGGAGCGGGGCGGCACGGCAGCCCTGGGGATCAAACCCCTGGCCCCTGCACCTGCTTGCAGGCACTTTAATCCGCTGAGCTATTGGGCCAGCCCTGTCTTCAATTCTTGACCAACATGTGGCACCCCAACATCTGTGGTTCTTCATCCGCCTGTGAATGACCCACGGAGTGCAGAACTGCCTTCTAAAAGGTGCGATTCTACTCCGAATGAGGACTGTCCTGTTAAGTGGGATCTCACTGCTTTAATGAGCCCAATACCTTCTCCCCAGCCAATGTGAATGCACTGGGTATGTTCATGAAATGGAGGAATAGTAAAGGAAAAATATGCTGAATCATTAGGAAATAGGTCTCTCAGCTACTAAGGCTGAAGCAGAAAACGATGGAATGAAGGTCACTACAACATTGATGTAATATTGCATCAAAACTAAAGCGTCTTCCAATGACAACAGCTTAGATTTGCTTTATGGAAACTTGTATGATGAGGATTTGATGATGAAGAGGAAGAGGAAGATGCCGACTGTTAGGAGGAGAGTGAGGCTGGGAAGGAGGAGTTGTGACAGGCTCTTTAGTGCCCCTGTACTGCCCAGCCCTCTCAGGCCAAAGCAGGGGAGCAAGTGGCCCTAGCAATGGCCCCTTGGCCAAGACCTATTCAGCAGAGGGCAGGGAAGCAAACACAGCTCCTTCTGATCCCCTTCTTGATCTCAGTTGGCTCCATGGACCTTGAGTAGAGAGAAAGTCATCTCTACAGATGTCTGAATTCTTCCATTCTTTACCCTTCTTTCATTGTAGTGATTCTTTTTTTTTTTTTTTAAACCCAAATTCAAGACTCACTTCATCTTTACAAAATGTTCACAGCAAAACATGTTTGGTTTGTTTTTAGATTCCTGAAGAATTAAATAGTCTTTTAAAGACCTTTAATGTGTTTTAAAGCTGGGAACCCATTGACAGTTCATAAGTGCTGCATATATACGGCAGCATAAGAAAATGGAAGCAAAATAACCCACAAACTTTAAAAAACAAAAGAAAAACACAGATTTCTTCTATCAAGCAGTTTTAGCTATTCATTTACACCAGTGTGTGCATTAGTGTGTTTGTCCTTGCTGGTGAACTTTGTTTCTTTCCCTTAAGGCTGAAAAACAATGGCCATCAGGGACTGACTTCTTCTTCTTCTTCTGGTGGAACTGGGGATTGAACTCAGGGCCTTGTGCTTGCCAGGGAAGTGCTTATTCCCCTGAGGCAGCTCCCCAGCCCAGGAACTGACTTCTTGCTAAGCCTGATGTAATGAGTTCTTTCAGCCTCCACAAAATCTAACATGGAGGTCTTAGCTACTCTGAAGAGAAAGATCAGATTTTTATTTTTTGTTTTATCTTTTTTAATAGATTGGGATCTAAACACTGAAAAAATTCATACTTTCCATAGGAAAAAAAAATAACACTACACATGAGTGAAGTAATAGAACTATAAGTAGAGACTGTCATATTTAATTATAAGATACAACTCTGTGCCAGTGTGTGTGTGTGTGTGTGTGTGTGTGTGTGTGTGTGAGTCACTTTCACATCATTGGCAAAAAAATACCCGATATCTGTAACTTAGAGGAGACATTTATTGGGCTTATGGTTTCTGATGGTTCATTTTAGCTGGTTCCAAGACAAAAACTGCTTGATAGAAGAAAGTTCTGAATCTATGAAACCAGGGAACAGAGAGCATGAGAAAGTCGAGAGAGAAAAAGACAGAGAGAGAGAGAGACAGACAGACGGACACACAGACAGACAGACAGGCAGGCAGGCAAACACACAGACTCACGTAATTCAAATACATAGTTCACCAAGGGCTGAACACACTAATGTAAATGTAAAGGCACAGCTAAGCCTTGGTAAATCTGTGTTTTGCTTTTTAAAGTTCATGGGTTATTTTGTTTCCATTTTCTTCTGCTACTCTATATATGCATATATGATAAATGCATGATATATACCCTCTATGTGCATGCCACCAGCGGCTCCCCTCCACCTATGGTGTATGTTCCAACTGCTAGGAATTCATCAGTGGTAAGTACTGCACTCCCTGATCCATTTAACTTCTGAATCATGTCTGAACATACAAAACTTTTGAGCACCATTTTAGATCTAAACCATAATACTTCACCAGCAGCCCCCAAAGGCATGTGCTTATTTTATGCAAAATACATTTAGTCCATTCCAGGAGTTGCTTACATCTTAATTGTTTCTGTATTGTTCAAATGTCTAGGTCCAACAGCTCTTGACACTCAAAGCAAACTTTTCAAGCTGTTAATATGTGCAGCTAACTACCTGCACATACTGTAGGCTTGACAAATCTATGACACATCATATGGTTGTGCTTTAGTAGACTGTGTTATTGAAAGTTCCAAAAGGTTTGCCATCACTGAGGGTTGAACACTCCCATTTCAAAAGGGAGGCAAAGGAAAATGGGAACGGGGCTAACGAGAGAATAATCAAGGCAAACATTAAGTCCTGTAATTCCATGGTTAGCATCTGGCCAAATAGTGGAGAGATGTGAGCTCCAAAGAGTGGGCAGTTCCACTCCTCCGGCTTTTCTTAGTTGTGCCCCATGGGGCCTCCCTTTGTCTCACTCTGAAGCCAACCTGTGGTTTTCCTTAGATACTTCATGTGTCTGGCATCTCTTCATACTCTAGGGTCCCAGCCGCACCTCATCTCTGGTCTCAATTCATGCCTTGCCCTTCACTAGCGCATTGCATGGCCTCCCAGGCCTTTCTTTGAAATCTGGATGGAAACCGTAACAGCTCCTGGCAGCACGCCTGCTGCAGGTTCACCACCACCGACCTAGAGCAAGAGTCTTATCACCCAAAGGCACAGGCACAGCTACTCCAGTCTCCACCTCCCAACAACCCTGAACCTGTCGGTGGGGACTAGAGCAGCCCCCTTGTTCTGATCACCTTCCAAAAGCCCAAAATTCTTGGTCTGCGCATGGCTACTGGTAAATCCGAGGCCAGATGGATGGTGCCGACGTCTGCTGCCAGCTGGTGTTACTTTTCTCGTTGCTGAGACAATATTCCCAGCACTCAAAGTTAAAGGAGAAAAGGTTGATTTGGGTTTCAGTTCATAGAAGTTTCAGTCCATAATAAGCTGGTTCCAAAACAGGTTGGCACATGGCAGAGGGGCAACTATTCATGGCAGTGGAAGACAACAAAAGCAACAAGAGGGAACCAGTTCATGGCATCCAGAAGGTAGCAGAGCAAGAAGAGCAGAGAGCAAAGCCTGTTTCTGTCTCTTATGTTGTCTCCAGTCTACTGGATTAGGGTGGTGCCTATCTGATCAGAGAGCTGACCCAGCAATCATCCACCCTTAACTCCAGCATCCGTAATCTTAGCATTTCACCATGAGTCGGTCACACACTCTAGATTCAGCTACCTTTGGAAAAGCCCAATTTAAAACTGTGTGAAGCTTTAGGGGGACATCGAGATGCAAACCATAACACAATTTGGGCAGTAGCTGGAACCCCACGGCACATGGCCACAGTGGCCTCTCTGTGCTTGGATGACTGAAGTCAGGGATTACTTCCCAGGCAGCATAGATTCCTTGGGGATATTTTCTCAGATCTTTCAAAGGAGTTTGTCCTTACACCCTTCAGCCCTGAAGGTGGAGTTAGGCCATTTTACTGAGATGTCCTGGAGTCATCTTTTCTATTATCCATGGGGGCAAGGAGATGACTCAGTGGAATAAGCGCTTCCCTGGCAAGTACAGGGGCCTGGGTTCAATTCCCAGCTCCACCAAAAAAAAAAAAAAAAAAAAAAAAAAAGATCTATTGTCCTGCTGAAAAATACTTAACTACTTCTCCTCCTGCTCTTTCTTCTTCTTCTCCCTCTTCTTCCTCTTCTTCTTCTCCTCCTTCTCCTTCTTCTTCCTCTTCCTCTTCTTCTCCTCCTCCTTCATTTTCCTCTTCTTCCTCTTTCTCTTCTCCTCCTCCTTCTTCTTCTCCTCCTCCTACTACATCTTCCGTACATGACATAAAATGACACATAACTTAGAGGTTTAACTTGCCCACTGTGTCTGAGGAGTCAGTCCAAGTTTAGGTGGCTTAAAGTAGAACTGACATGGTGAAAGAAAGCTGATAACCTATGGTGGCCAGGAATGAGAGGAAAAGAATGATTTAGAGGAGTGATGGGAAACATTTTAGAGCTTTCAATGGTACAAAGAGCTCACTACAACACACATGCTACAGGTTCACCACACCTGACCTAGAGCAAGAGTTATAGCATCTAAAGGCACAGGTACAGCTACTCCAGTCTCCACCTGTCAACAACCCTGAACTTGTCAGTGGGGACTATAGCAGCCCCCTTGTTCTGATCACCAGCCCTGCCCCCAGGGCAAGCTGAGCCGACCACAAAAAAAGAAAAACAATATAAATACATAAATAAATAAACCGGGAGTCTGACAAAACATCAGATCCTGGGGTGTAATTTGGCACAGGGATTACAGAGTGCACCTCCATGTGATCCTGCTGTGTTATTCCAGCAATCCAAGAATTCAGTGCGTCCAGCTCGTTAGTACCATCCCTTCACATCCACCATGAACAAACATTTTGCTTGTTTGTTACTGGGGATTGGATAATGGATGTGGCACATGCTGTCGAGAGCGACGTCACCAAGATCCATCCCTAGCTCTTTTCTTCTAACTGACCTCAATCTGCTATTGTCCTGCTCAGAGTCCTCATTAGCTGAGAGTTCAGGTTGAGTAACACCCCTTTTCCATCAAGATCAAAAAGCCTCTTAAATAGATTTAAAGCGAGTCAGTGTATGAACTTCTTGTTTGTTATAATGTTTAAAGTAACCCAGAGACTTGAATTTTCATGCTGTAGAATGATTTTATAACTGCAAGAATTTTAAATAAACAAAGAACTGTACACACCAAATTAGGCTGGGTTTTCTTTTTTTTTTTTTTTTTGTCTTTTTGAGACAGGGTCTCACTATGCAGTTCAGGCTGGCCTTAAGCTCACTTTGTAGCTCAGGCTGGTCTCGAACTCACAACAATCCTCCTGCCTCAGCCTCCCGAGTGCTGGGATTACAGGCATAGGCTGGGTTTTCTAAGCATAATTTATTGAGCAGAATTCCACTGAAGTGTGGTGAGGCACAATTATAATCCCATCTTCAGGAGGCTGAAGCAGGAGCATTGAAAGTTTGAAGCGAGCCTGGGCAATTTGAGAAGCTCAATCAATCAATCAATCAATCAATCAACTTTTTAAAAAGGATAGGATGTACTTGGTGGTAGATGACTTGCCTAAGATGGAAGTCGTAGGCAGATCTGAGTTTTGCAAAAAGTCTCATTCCATGTACTATGTCTAGTGTCATGGGGAGATAGCATATGGAAAGCAGCTATCTTCGGAATTTACCAACAGTCAAGTAGTATAGAAAATTTAAGAGTTTATTGACACACTGGGAAAAAGCACTGGGTGAGTTCCAAAAAAGGACACAGTAAAGGCTAGGAAGCAGCAGAACTCTATATTTAATTTCAGTATGAGAAGGGGGTCTGAAAATGTCATACAAAGAACACTTTGATCAGGTCATAGTGATCCTATGGCCCATTCTTCCTATATGTAACCCTAGCTAACTGTTGTTTGAAGAATACCATTTTTTGTTTGACACAGTCCAGAATTCGTGCAGTTGCTAAAAACAATCCCTCCAGGCAAAAGTAATAAACAAATGTGTAAAGATTAGCTGGGGTTAATGGTCAAGGGAGTTCGGATAGCATATACAGTATATGTCTGCATTTGAAAGAGACTTTTCAAGTTCTACTGAGCTGGGGAAAGAAATTGTTCTTCAAAACCTGTGAAGAGGTTAGAACAACTAACGTTTGCACACGAACTTGCAAATGGTATACTATTCGGTTTCAGTATGGCCTTTAAGAAAATAACAGTAATGTGACCATGATTCCCCAACAGTTAGGGTCCAGTTTTTTTTTTTTTTTTTTTTTTTTTTTTTTTTTTTTTTTTTTTTTTTTTTTTTTTTTTTTTTTTTTTTTTTTTTTTTTTTTTTTGTCTTTTTTGAGACAGGGTCTCACTATGCAGTTCAGGCGGGCCTTAAGCTCACTTTGTAGCTCAGGGTGATCTCGACCTCACAACAATCTTCCTGCCTCAGCCTCAGCCTCCAGAGTGCTGAGATTACAGGCATGCGCCACCACGCCTGGCTTTTGGATCTTATTTTTGTGCAGAACAAGACAAATTGGCTAAGGGTCCAGTTTTAAACCATGAGACACTGGTCTCCTTGTCAAATAAACATCACATCCTTTGTTCCGGCCGGACTGAGCAAAGGGTTGCGGGAAATGTAGTTTAACCCTCAAAATGGCGTCTCAGGAGAACAGACAATAACTTCCTGTTTTCTTTTACGCATGCGTAATCCCGCCCATACGTCATTTTTCTCCCGGAAATTCCTGGTCTAGCCGCTCCCAGCAGCTATTCCTCTGGCTGAGGTGTTAATTGCTCCGTCCCTGAAGGGTTTTTACGAGAGCGAAAGCGGTGCTTTGATCTGGGGAGCGGGACAGGTATCCCACTCTTGGCGGTAGCGGGATCGCGGGTGGGTCTGGGCGGCTACGTGAAGGTCGGGTCCGCGAGTTCAGGCTGGGGAGCTGCGATTCAGCTGTGCTTTCCCAAGCGCTTGGTTAGGACGTCAGAGGCTGGGCGTGCGGCTCCAGGTGTCCAGGCGTCCAGAGCATAGCTCTAGAAACTCTGCGAAGGAGGTGGTGGAATGGTGACGTGGCGGGGCCAGTCTACGGACCCTGGCTGGGCGGTGTGGGCCGGGAGGAAGCCTGTCCTTACCGGTGTGACATCAGTTCACCCATCTGTAAAATCAGAGGATTATCGGCCTCCAATTCCATGAGAAATGATAGTGTGCGGACTGAGTCTTTTTTATGTGGCGGTTGTGTATGTGGGCATCGTAGTGTCTCTTCAGTAAGGGAAATTTCTGGTCCCTTAACACTGTGTAACCTGACTGGCATCGTGCTTTTAAGTTTACAGAAGATTTCACCAGTCCGAAAGGGAGACTGGGATGCTGAATAATAGACCCATTTTCTTTAGGAAAATGTAGGTGTTGCAAAGTTTGGAATCCCACCTGAGAGGACAATGTGGCCTGACCCCTCTCAGTAGCGTTTCAGAGAAGTGTCACAGATGACACTGTGTCACCCTGTGTATTGTCTAGAGAGTTGAAGTTCTTTGCATTGCCTGGACCAAGAATTTCATTATTGATCCTGTTGTCTAGCAAAAGAACATCTGAGTGACTACCACCTTCTCCAGAAACAGGAATCAGGTGCTACTGGAAGGTTCCGATTCACCTTCCAGAGGAAGATGTAAGCCGGGCTGAGAAGACAGGCCAGGACTTGGGGAATGTTTCTTAAAGGAGAGGTCTGGAAGGTGTGGTGTGGAAGAAGGTATGCCGTGTGGTTCTGAGAAGACATCTGTGCTAAGACACCCATTCTTTCCATCTTCATTCTTCCCCAGTGTGAGAACTTCAGAAATTTAGCAGATTTAACATCTGACAATGATCCTTTTGTCCCATTATCTCTCATAGTTAAGGAAGAGCTGGCTAATGTTTTTCTTAAAAAGTATTTCCGCTTTTTAAGAAACACACACAAATTGGTGTCATACAGATAAGTGACTTGTCCAGGGACCCTAGGTGTGTAGATGTCAGATACATCTTGATTGTGGGTTAGTGTATCCGTTTTGCACATTTAAGAGAAGTATTTTCCTGATTTTGAGATCATTTGAATGAGGCAGGTCAACTTAAGAACATTCAGATTTGGCCAGCTTTTGTTTTATTTTTAATCTTTTATTTGTTGTCTTTTGAGAGTAGGTTTTGCTATGTAGTACAGGTTGACATTGAACTTACTATATAGCTCAGGCTGGCTGTGAACTTGCAGCAGACCTTCAGTCTCAGCTTTCTAGGTGCTATTAAGGCATGGACCACCACACATGGCTATTATTATGTTTTTCGTAGTGCTGTGGTTCACACACCTGGTAAGCAAGTGTTATGCCAAAGAACTGGGTTTCATTGTTTATCTTTTTTTTTTTGGTGAAACTGGGGATTGAACTCAGGCCCTTGTAGTTGCCAGGCAAGTGCTTTTTCCACTGAGCCATCTCCCTGACCCCTGCTTATCTTTTTTTTTTTTTTTTTTTTTTTTTGGTGGAACTGGGGATTGAACTCAGGCCCTTGTGCTTGCAAGGGAAGTGCTTATTCCACTGAGCCATCTCTAAGGCCCCCCTTTTTTTTTGTCTTTAAAATAATAAAAAAAAAACTTGTCCCAAACATATCTATCTCTTGTTATCCTTAGTATTTTCTGTGCATTATGTGATTGAAAGGGTAAGTCACTGGTATGCTTCCCACTTAATGTCAGTAATCTGTTCCTAACATCATGAGTTCTGTAGGAAAGTAGTAACAGCCTATTTTACATTATTTGAAAAGGGAAAATTAAACTGTCAGTCTTGAGTTTCATACCAATAAAATGTAAAAACAATTCAAGGTTTGTATCTATGTAGAAGCTTGTTTTTGTGGTGTAAAAGTCTTATCTTTCTCATTTCCAGACACTTATTTGAATCATTATGCTTCAGCTGTATTGCAGTCCATTCTTTCAGTGTTTATTGTTTATTTTTTCCAAAGCTTTAAAAATTTTTAAAAATTTATTTTGTGTGTTTGGAGACTTTCCCCCTACTTTCAAGGATGTTAAAACATTAAATTTTAAGTCCTTTAAGCTAACAGCCTTTGCTGTATAATAAATTGACAGTTTAAAGAAACCATTTAATTTGATTGTTTTCCTCTGGTGAACATGTGAACTGAAGTCAGCTGGAATCTGGAAGATTTCTGTACTGGTGATGTCTGGGCTCACAGACACCTTCAGTCACCTTATCCTTGCCTGAGTGTGGTTGGCTTCAGATGACTTAACACCCTCAAGTGCTTGTGCTCACGCTTAGGGAGCCCCTGTTTCTAGAATGTGATAGTCCCAGGTTTCTCATGCGCTGATGGTTTCCAGAAAGACAAGCACTAGTGAGCCAGTTCTTTTCGAACTTAGGTTTTCCTTACTTTTAGTAATGTCCTCTTGGACAAATCCAGTCAATGGCAAAGCCAGGCTCTCATCCTTGGGATTAGGTGTGGTACATGCAGGTGCTTCATGGGGGACCAATACTAGAATTGCAGAGGTGTGTACTAAATACATTGTTTTCCTCTATGAGCATGTGCAGAACATGTTGAGCTGCACATGCAGTGGTCCCTCACTTACCATGGAGGTTACTTTCCAGACAAAATCAGTGAAGTAGCAATGTTATATTTATTTTAGTATTTATATATATTTTAAGGTTTTATAAACCCTTGCCACACTCTTATAAACCTTTCCCAGACTTTTAAAAACACTAATGAGTTGGTGTGCAGCTTGGCTGTGCTGTCAGTAGTTAGTGCTGTCCATCCAGCTGGCAAGGAGCTTACTATGCCTTTGGCCAGAGATTTACTATACCCTTCCTTGGAAGAGGAAAAGAAAAAACATAAGAAGAAACGGCTAGTTCAAAGTCCAAATTCTTATTTTATGGATGTCAAATATACAGGTTGCTACAAGATTACCACGGTCTTCAGCCATGCTCAGGCAGTGGTTCTTTTGTAGGCTGTTCAGCAGTTTTGTGCCAGCCTACAGGAGGAAAGGCCAGACTCACAGAAGGTTGCTTATTTAGAAGAAAGCAACACTGGTGGTCTGTACACTTTCCTGAATTTGTTTTTTCACAGAAAGCCTTATCATAAGTTCAGTAATTGTAATGAATTTACCAAGATAATGTGATTATACTTGATTTTGTAAGGTGCACAGCACTGGGCTCCTATTTTGATGGTAGTTTTTCAATAAAGTTTTGATTATGGAAAAATAAAAACACTCTAATGTTCTTAACCATTTTCTAAACTCGTAAACCTACATAATCTTAACAGTGTACATATACTGTACAGTACAGTATGTATTCACCTACCAAACAAATACGTACTGTATGGCCTGGGGAGATAGCTTACCAGAGTAAGTGCTTGCCTGGGAAGTGCATGGTCCTGAGTTCAATCCCCAGTACCACCAAAAAGAAAAAAATACATACTGTAAAAGCATTTTATTTTGATTTAAAATTCTTTTAATGTTAGAATTAAAATTTTTAATGTTTTTGTATATTTAAATTTTTTTTTTTTTTTTGTCTTTTTTGAGACAGGGTCTCACTATTCAGTTCAGGCTGGCCTTAGGCTCACTCTGTAGCTATTTTAAGGCAAAAATTGAAACCATAAATACTACACATTTTATATATATATATATATATATATATACACATATACATATATACGTATATATACAGTTCTATGCAGTACCGCAAAGTCCCACAATATAGTGGAAAATCTGTGATAAATAATTTAGATTTATATTTTTTGAAAACCCACCTAACAGTCCATGAAAGCTGAACTGTTAAATAGTGAGGGATTATGTGTATGAAAGCCAGAGATGATGTAGTAGAAACGCTCATGGGTACTTTACAGGATGTGAATAGAAGACTTTGCGTGGCCCATGGCTGTCTCCATGACATTAATGTTAATGAAGTCTAATGTTTTGCTGATTTAAATTATTTAGCTATTTTTAAGGGCACATTAGCAGTTGGTAAAATCAGTTAATAATTATATTTTTATTAACCCAATAATCAATTTAATCAAATCTCCCAATGACTGAATTTGAGTATGTCTTCAATGAATTCTCCCTCCCTTTTTTGTTTTTTATTTTGAGGCAAGATCTCTCTCTAGATAGTCCAGGCTGTTTTTCTGTGTAGTCCAGCCTGGCCCTGAACTTGTGATAGTCTCGCCTCCACCTTTCATGTAGGTGGGAATACACTGCTGTGCCACATTGCCTGGCTTTTGTTACCCTTTCTGGGGAAGGGATTATATTCCTACAGTTTGTTTATTTGTTTCTTTGTTTTGCCTTTTCCAGATAACGTGTGAAGTGTTTTGAGGAGAATAACCGAGGTCCGTGCCTGACTATTGTCTCACGACTTTCTTATGTGTGACTTCTGTCAGTTATGCCTCCAGAGTCCTCTGTGTGTTTCAAAGAACAACAAAAAATGAATAAATCTCCGGTGAGTTGTTCATTCCTCACTTTGTTTTGTATTGTGTTTTTACCAACTCTCTGAGGTCCATTATTTGAAATGAACTTGAAGAATGTATAGCTGGGGAGATGGATCAGTAGAATAAGTGCTTGCCTGGCAAGTGCAAGGGCCTGAATTCAATCCCCAGTTCTGCAAAAAAAAAAAAAGTATAGAAACTCAACTTTATGGAAATGGACACAAATAAGACAGAATTAGCATAGATGAAAACTTAAAAGGTATCTGCATTTTAATTTTTTATGCAGTGTTATATATGCAACCATGAATTTTTATGTAAGTTCACAAAACTGCAGGCTGATCAAGACCAAATGGTTGCCAGCATCCAGGCAGCTTCCTGTAGCTTTTTTTTTTTTTTTTTTTTTGCGGAATCAGGGATTGAACTCAGGCCCTTGCGCTTGCCAGAGAAGCACTTATTCCACTGAGCCATCTCCCTGGCCCCTCCTATAGCATTTGGATCTTTTTGTTTGTTTGTTTTTTGTTTTTTTTTTTGGGGGGGTCTTTTTGAGACAGGGTCTCACTATGCAGTTCAGACTGGCCTTCAGCTCACTTTGTAGCTCAGGCTGGTCTTGAACTCAAAACAATCCTCCTGCCTCAGCCTCCCGAGTGCTGGGATTACAGGCATGCTCCACCACGCCTGGCTTTTGGATCTTATTTTTATGCAGAACAACACAAATTGAATTTTGTCTGCAATATTTCCTCTATTTCAACTTGAGGATAGAAATTTAACAAAGCCAAGGGTTTAGAGCATTGGTGTCTGTATTGATTTCAGTGTTGAGTACAGTTTAGCTCTGGTGTTTTTGATGCTGCGGAAAAAGTCAACACATTCATTTAATGATTTGGATAGAACCTGAGAAGACAGTGTGGTGACTTGTTATAGCATACAATTGGCACATAAGGAGCTAAAACATTATCTTCATAGAGGATATAGCAAAATGTATTTCATCACTATCTTAGAAACAAACACTTCTAGGATTTCCCAGTGTAAACAGTTATGTGGTACTAAAGGTAAATTCTTAATAGGTTGTTGTGGAATTGCTGAAATGCTGTTTCCAGGCAGCTTTTGCAAGGGAAATTGGTTCATGGTGAAGGCTCAGGTGTCTGGAGGGTTGAGCTGACCATGGCTCGTCCAGGGACGACTGTGCCTGTGTCCAGCGCCAGCCCGTGCACCCTTGACAGCAGACTGGTCAGAGTGATGCTTCTGGGCAAATGCTCTCACTGCTTATCTGTACTTTAACCCAACTAGTTTTGCCTCAGTTCACTTTTCATAAGTTCTTTAATAATGTGCATTTTAGTTAAGTACAAAGTTAATTGCCAGGCTGGGGATATAGCTCAGTAGTCTAAGCGCCTGCCTGGCAAGCACAAGGACCCAGGTTTGATGCAGTGCAGGCCTCAGAACCCCAGGTATACTGTGCTGGCTGCTGAAACTAGGTGTGGTGGTGCAAGCCTGTAATCCCAGTATTGGGGAAGCTGAGAAAGGAAGAGTAGGAGCTCTGTAGTGAGACCCTATACCAAATAAAAAGATTTAAAACAAAACAAAATGAAAGTTAATTGCCATATTTTTAACTACTGTCCATCATCTCCTGGGAATTCTTTGTCAGTGATTGTCACAGATTTTCTTGCAATAGTTTCTGTTTCCTTGAATTTTTTGCTTTTTTTTTACTGGTTCCTGTAGCTCCTGCAGCTTCTCCACATCCTGGATCCTATTCCTTGCACTCTGCACTTTTCCTTGGTAGATTTAGCATTTGCCTTCCTCTTCACTGCAGCTTGGACATGTTCTCTCACTCTTAGACCAGATCTCTAAGTCTCAGTTCTGAACTCCTTGTTGGATCTCTCCTGAGGACCACAAAAGGTACTTTAAGTTCAATAAATCCAAAAGGAGAACCACAACTTTCTCTCCTTGCTTATATACTGTGATATCTCCCCCTCTGTGGCCCAGCCCTGTAAAATGAGACATACCCCTCTGACTCCTCCCTCTCCCTCAGACCTGATCTTGTCTGGCATGATATTCTGCATATTCGTTGATTTTATTCAGATGTTTTCATACAGTGCCATTCTAGGAGGAAAGCCCATTATGCTTTTGGATTGATGCAGAAATTTTGGAAATGTCAACTCTTGCAGACCGAAGTGCATATTGGTCCAGTGATGAGGTTCAGTCCCTTGGGAGCGGTGCCGATAGAAAGTGCATGTGATGTATAAATCCAAGTGTGTGGATTCCTGAAGGTTCAGAATCTAGTGGGAGAAAGCGCGTGGACGTTGGTGGGCCACATGTGAATGAGGGTTAATAAAAGATATGCACAAAATAAATTGAAATACAAATTTTCAAAATTTGCATCTTTTTATGTCGTGATTCTGTAAGTAGGTTGCCCTTTCTTCATACTAGGGGTTGAATTCAGGGTTTTGCACATGCTAGGAAGTCAGGCACATGGTCCTTGCTTTTTTTTTTTTTTTCCTTTATTCTATTCTTTTTATTTCTTTTTTGTTGAAATACATTCCCACATTTTTATTCCTATTTCAAGATTGATTCCCAGTAAGTTGCCTGGGCTGGGCTTGAATTTGTGATCCTGTTGTCTAGCCTCTTAGAATGCTGGGATTACAGTTGTAACTTAAAAAATTTGTCACAGACTCTTGTTTAGTTCTAGTTTTTCTTTGTGAAATGGTCCTTGATACACATGACATTTGGCAGCTTGACTATGTACGCATATGTCTTTTCAAGTTCAGATTTTTGACATGGACATGGTTTCCTTATAAATGAAGCTGAGTATCTTATTGGTTTCAACATAAGTACATCTGTTTTTCATTGAACACTCTTCACGTTTTTATTTTATTTTATTTCATTTTATTTTTGCAGTACTGGGGATCAAACTTGGGACCTTGAACTTGCCAAGCAAGCACTTGTGCCACTGGGCTGTAGCACTGGCTAGTTTTTTATTTTTTTGAGAGGTCCTGTTTTCTTTTAATATGATCTTGAAGCTATGCTATGATATTAAAAAAAATAAATAGGGGCTAGGGAGATAGCTCTGTGGTCTAAGTACCTGCCTGGCAAGCACAAGATCCTGAGTTCAACCCCCAGTACTGCATGCCGTGCCGGTCTCAGAACCTAGGTGTGCCATGCCAGCCACAGAAACTGGGTGTGGTAGCACATGCCTGTAATCCCAGCACTGGGGAGGCTGAGACAAGAGGATCACTATGAGTCCAAGCCGTGTAGTGAGGCCTTGTAAAAAATAAATAAAATAAAATAAATAAATAGTCGTTTTTTCTAGTATTGATTGTATTGCATACCATTTTAACCACATCATAATAAACAACTATTTGGTCCATTTTGTCTTTTGTATACCACGATAGCTATAAAACTAAAGTTATTTCATGGAATAACAAACCCCTGCTTAATAAGAAAGCTTCCATGTCTGCTTAATAACAGTAAATTCCT
>PVKA01043725.1:0-16600 GCA_004027165.1 Ctenomys sociabilis
TCGAGGGAGCTCTGGTTCTTACTTAGAGCTTTGCTTCCTGGCTCTAGCACAGATCCCTCAGGCTGCTGGCACGGATCCTTCATCTAGCTGGTGCTGGCTTTCTGGCTTCCACCCCTGACCTTTGGGCCTTCCCAGTGTAGATCCATGAAACCACCCTGTATGAGACACTGTCTTGGGCTCTAGGTCTTCAGCTGGACTCATCCAGGACGTTGCTGTGGGGCCCAGGGCCTCAGATGGAGACTGGTCTTTAGTGTGTGGATAGATCTCCCATACTCTTGTATGAATTCTTTGGGTGACTACTATAAATAATCTTATAAAAACATGTGTCCTTTTTTATATTGTTCCCCTTGCAAAACGCCAAGCTATGACACCCTCTGGTAGGAACTATTGAAAACATAACCATGACCTAGTCACACTCAGTTTAATCTTTCTGAGCCTGAGCCTTCATTCACAAATGCTGTTATTAGTCACAGTACTCACTGGGAACCATGGGAGATTCTTGAAGGCAAGCCAAAGACTCTGTCCACAAGAAACCTAAATGCAGTACGAAGGACCAGAAACAAACAGTAATGCCCAATTCCAGAGAGGTCTAGAGAGGGTGTAGAATTGCAAACTGAAAGACCAGTGTGGAGAGTGGCTTAGAGGAGACACATGGGACAGAGGAACAAGGCAACGGATCAAGGAGTCACATCCACCCAGGAGGAGCAACATTCCACAGAAGAAAATGACCCCCTTTTCCTCCAAACCTAAGAAAAAAGGGCAGAAAACAGTAGGTTGTCACTAAAAACAGTATGCAGCGACCACATGATGATAATAATAACAATAAAAATTGTCTCAACTATGAAGGAGCAGGGCTTTTTATCCTTATCCTGCTGGCAGCTTATCCTGCTAAAGCTTCATGGTGCTGGCAGGATACACAAGGAGTCAGAAACGAAGGACCATACTGCACACAGCCCTCCAGGAGGTACAGGATGGTACAGAGACAGCGACCCTTGCCTCTGCCAAGGGCTGCATCCCAGGATCAGAATCTGAGCATGGGACCTTGGACAAGGGCAGTGAGCCTGCCTAGCTTTGACCTGGATGGACATAGTGCTGTCTATACAGCAAACAAACCTGCCCCTTGCTCCAGAGACAAATTATCTGCCAAAACTATTGGTAACCCAGAACCCCAGAAGAAATGTCATCCAGAACAAACGCGCTGGTGCTTCTCTTCAGCAGACCTGCAGAAATGTGAGACTATCAGTAAGAAAGCCTTCCATTAGGGTTTCTGGGAGCTCGCCAAGGTAGAAAGCACCAAGGGTTGGGGGTTCAGATGGATCCTGAAAAATGTATGGGAGAGAAAAACTTTTTATATAAAGAGCTGGAGCAGGGCTGGGGGTATAGCTCAGTGGCATAAGCACCAGCCTGGCAAGCACAAGGTCCTGAGTTCAGTCCCTAGTACTGAAAAAAAAATAAATAAATAAAAATAAATAAATAAAGATAAAGGGCTGGAGCAGCCAGGTATGGTGGCGCATACCTGTAATCCCAGCACTTGGGAGGCTGAG
This sequence comes from Ctenomys sociabilis, assembly GCA_004027165.1. Classification (NCBI taxonomy): domain Eukaryota; kingdom Metazoa; phylum Chordata; class Mammalia; order Rodentia; family Ctenomyidae; genus Ctenomys; species Ctenomys sociabilis. Next base: position 1,545 of record PVKA01043725.1, read on the forward strand.
GCAGGAGGATTGTTGCAAGTTCAAGACCAGCCTGGGCTACAAAGTGAGCTCAAGGCCAGCCTGAATTGCATAGAGACCCTGTCTCAAAGAGAGAGCTGTTTCAGGGAGATAGCTCAGTAGAATAAGTGCTTACCTGGCAAACACAAATTTCAATCCCTGGCACCATAAAATAAAAATAAATAGTTCAAAAGGAGAGGCCTGGATTGCTTACACTTAAACTAAAATTGGATCAATGCAATAATTAATATGACCCCACACAAGCATGACACACCAACTTGTGAAGTCTTCTATATTTTTTGGTCAGACACAGTGGTACTGATCTGTAATCTCAGGAGTTTGGTATGAGCCAGGAGGATCATCATGAGTTCAAGGTCTGCCCAGGCTTCAGGAAAGCCTGTATCATGTACAAAAATGGAACTAGGAGTGACTGTTTAGGCAGTTCAGAATGAGAAGTTGATACTATACCAAAGGGCAGGAAAAGTCTTGAACAAGAAGCAAGCAGAAAGTTTGTGAACATAACTATAGTAGCACTGGTGCTTGAAGTGGCTGAGAACCTGGAGTTTCACCTTATAACTGTAATTTATGGAGTATCTGTGGTCATCGGGATTTGCAAGACAAGAGACTTACAGGATCATTTATAGCATTATTTTATAATACTCACCCAACAGACAAATGTGAAAGAGTACAGACTGCATGGTCTCTGTCCAGCTAAGGGGCTGGATCTCATAGCAACGTCCTGAAGGAGTCCAGTTGGAGGCCTGGAGCCCATAAAAATGTCTCCTGCAAGTCCACTTCAAGGATCTGCACTGGGAAGGCCTCAAGGCCAGTGGAGGAAGCTAGAAAGTCTGTGCTAGCAGGGTGAAGGATTTGTGCCACTAGCTGAGAGGTCTGCAATGGAGCCAGGAATTGATGCACAAGGTAAGGACCTGGGCTCCCCAACCGCAGCGACAGTGAGGACCCAAGTTCCTCCAATGGACAGCTGATGTGAACAGCTTAGCGTCAGGAAAACCAGTGTGATAAACTTCTTCGGGACAAGGAATAGCCTACCACCTTCTCTAGTTCTGCTTTATATTTTGTTGGCAACTATCCTCAGGCGGGCCTTCTATACCTAGCACCTGCTAATTCAGTTCCATTGTGTGTACAAGGTGATCATTAGCTAACCCACCATGGCACCAGTGTGTTCTAGGTACTACCCATTTCCACAAGTCAAAGGCCCCATGAAGGGTGTGAATCTCTCTTGGCCCAGCTGCAAACTCCTGCAAACACTCATCAGGATAGCACAGGGGTTCAAGGCCAGGGCAGAGTAAATGCAGGAGAGGGGGAAGATTAAGCCTGCTAGAGCTTCATGACTAAAACCTCTAGACCTGTTCGGTTAGCCAGACAGAGCACCATCCTGCTCATCTCCCCCAGGGAACCGAGGACAGGCAGAGGCAGAGGGAAAAGGCCTCTGTGACTACAGCGGACAGGGCTCTTGCTTTTGCTGTCTAATGTTTGTAAGACCCTAGAACAATGGCTAATAAGTAATAGGCACTGGATAGATACTTCTTGAATTCAAGAACAATCCTGACCCAGAGTGAAACAAGAAAATAGGTGTGGCTTAGACTGGTTGAGAGGCATGGTGGGATCCCAGCATCTACACAGCCCTGGCCGTCAGGCTCCCCTACATAAGACTTCTTGCAGGTCTCCAAAAGGTGTGGACAGACAAAAGGACACAGATTCCCATGAAGAGCTAGCTAATCTTTCTCCCTTCCTTCCTTTCTTCCTCCCCATGTCTGTCTCTGTCTCTCTCTCCTCAGCCCAAGCTCTACAGAGCCAGCATTTCCCTTCCCCTTCACTTTTAAAAAAAAAAAAAAAAAAAAAAAAAAAACTGTCACCATTTTTGCTCACCTTGTGCAGTTATTTGTTCAAGACAAAAATAACATAAAAACTAACTCCAGGAAAAGCAAGCATCACAACACCAAATAGCATTTATTGGTGTGGCCAGCCAGGTACCAGGAGACTCAGGTACCAGGAGATCAAGCTACCATCCTCATGGCAAGTTTGTTTCTCTCTCCTAAGCTAGGAATCTGAGGCGGTTTCTCATGGCATCAGGAAGGGCTTCCTGTGCTGAGCATAGGAAAAGGGAATGCATGGCTTTCTTCCAGAGAAGGTGGGTGGCCCCTTTGACAAAGATATGGTGGCTGAATGTGTTTGGAATTGTTTATGAACCTTCTGTTCTGTTCCATTAATCCTCAGTTCTATTTTTATGTGTTTCTGCCAACAGAATGCTGTAACTTTGCAGTATAATTTCAAGTCAGACATTGTGAAGCTCCTTACCTTGCCTTTGTGGCCCAGAATTACTTTTGCTATTCTAGGTCTCTTTTGACATCCAAATGAATTTTTGGATTGTTTTCTCCAATTCTCTTATTGGTTTTTATCAGAATTGCATTAAATTTGCAAAACATTTTTTGGGGATATGGCCATTTTCACTATATTGATTCTGTCTATCCAAGAACAAAAAAAATCTTTCAATTTTCTGATATTCTCTCCAATCTCCTTTTTCAGAGTACTATAATTTTCAGAGTACTATAATTTTTTAGAGTACTATAATTTTAAGTGATTCCTTGTCAGTACTTTGTTAGATTCTCAAGTATCTCATTTTGAGGGGTGCTATTGTGAAAAACACTGTTTTCCTCATTTCTCTCTCAATGAGTCTATTTGTGGACAGGAAGGTTATTAGTTTTTGAGTGTCTTCTTCTATGCTATTGAATTTGGTTATTAAATGTAAGTCTTTGGTGGAGTTTTTGAGGTCTTCTATGTAAAATGTCATCCACAAATGATAAGGTTTTTCCTTTCCCCTTATTCCTTTATTTTCTCCTCTACTATTCTTGCTAATATATCCCGAACTATACTAAATAGGAGTGGTAATAATGTGCATCAATGTTCCTGGTTCCTGAATCTATGCATAGCTAGTCACTATAATGCATATTTTAAGAACCAAGTACTTAAAGACAGCCAAGTACTCTGCTTCTTGCTTGAAAACCTCATGAAAACCTTTTGCCATGAGCCTTTGAGGCCTGAATCTAAAGTGAAAGCTTTCACTTCTTTGACAATCTAGTATGAGGTTGGCTATTGTTTTGTCTTTGATGGTTTTATCAGATTGAGATGAAGGCCTTCTATTCTGATTTTCTGTAGAGTTTCTGTCATCATGAACGAGTATGAATTTTGTAAAATGTTTTTTTCTACATCTATAGAGATGATTACACCCTTGCTTCTGTGAATGTGGTGTATTTACCTTCCACATGTGAGCATCCTTTTACCTCTAGGATGAATCCTACTTGGTCATGGTGCATAATCTTCTTGATTTACTGCATTCTGTTTGCCAGTATCTTATTGAGGATTTTTGCATCTACGTTCAATAAGATTGGCCTGTAGTTCTCCTTTGTGGTTGGGTCTTTATCTGGTTTTGGAATTAGGGTCATGCTTGCATGAGTGGGTATACTGCTTCCCTCTCAATTTCATTACAGTCTGAGGAGCAATTGTAGCAGAAAATGCCCCACCCAGACAGTATACTTTAGTTTCTGTAGTTGCCATGGTAACCTCCAGTTTACTTCAGTTCTTGTTATAGTTCCTTCTGTTTCTTGCAAACAGCTAATCACTGTGGTGCATAGCTAGTCACTATAATGCTTACTTTAAGAACAGTTAAAGACAGCCAAGTACTCTGCTTCTTGCTTGCAAACCCCATGAAAACCTTTGGCCATGAGCCTTTGAGGCCTGACATTTTTATAAGCATTGATACCTTGTCAGTACACCCATGAACATAAATCTGCATCCAAATCCTTAAGTGATGTTTCAGTGCTTCTGATTGCAGTAGTGTAATTGTACTAGATCTTTCCTAAATTTCTTGTAGAATTCCACAGTGAATTTGTCAGGGGTTTTCTTTGTTCATAGTTTTTTTAAATTACTTCTTCAATTTCATTCACTGACACTGGATTACTTAGAATTTTTTTTATGTTCTTGATTCAGCTCTGGTAATTCATGTGCATCAAAGTCCAATTCTTCTGTATTTTCCATTTTGCTAGAGTACAGGTCTTTGAAATAGCTACTGATGATCTGGATTTCTGCAGAATCCACTGTGATTTCACCCTTTTTATTACTATTGCATGGACTTTTTTTTTTATATAAGGTTGGCTAAGTTTTGTTCATTTTATTATTTAATCTTTCAAAGGACCAACCCTTCAATTTATTGATTTTTAAAAATTATTTTTTTAGTCTCAACTGTGTTAACCTCTACTCTTTAAATCTTTCTCCCTAATGTATGCTTTGGGTTCAACTTGCTCTGCTTTTTCTGCAGGCTTGAGGTTCAACTTTAGGTTTAGTTTGCTCTATTTTTCTAATATGAGAATTCACCATTATACATTTCCCTTTGAAACTTTTCATTGCATCACCTAAATCCCAGGATGTTGCACTGGCATTATCATTTAATTATAGAAACTATCTAATTTGTTAGTTTCATCTGTGACCCATTGCTTGTTCAAGAGTATGTTATTTAATTGCTGTGTTTATGCAATTTTTGTAATTTCATTTGCCGTTTTCAATTTTAGTTGCATTAGGCACTGTTAATATGCATAAAATAATTTCAATTCCTTTACATTTACTTAAGCATGTTCTATGGGCTACTATGTTTTGGAGAAAGTTATGTATGAATCTGAAAATAATATGTATTCTGCTGTATATATCTATGAAGTCCATTTGGTCAAAGGTTTGGTTTAGCTCTGATATTTGTGACTTGTCTAGTTAATCTACTTGTTATAGGAAGGTATTAAAGTCACTCTTCATAATTGTATTAGTGCTTACTTGATTTTTTCATATCCATTCATGGTTTGTTTTATTATTTGGGTGCACTGCATGTTAGGTGCATATATATTTATGATTGCTACCTCTTCCTCTTGGACTGTGACCTTAGCAAGCATAGAGTGGCCTTTGTCTCTCTGAATCAGTCTTTGCTGAAATCCACTTTGTCCTCAAACTGAGTATCTTTGCTTTTTCAGGGTTCCTGTCACATGAGTACTGTTTTCTACACTTTGACTTTCAGTCTATGCACTTCTTTTTGAATTAAATGTTTCTTTTATGAAACATATTGCTGAATCTTGTTTCTTGATCCATTCTGCCCTTCCGGGCTTTTTTGATTGGTGAACTGAAACCATTTATGTTGATGGTTATAACTAATACGTATTGACTTATTCTTGTCATGTTATTTTCTTGTTGGATCCCCTTTTCCTCCTTCAATTTAATTACCTACCTTGTTTTGTGGATTCATTCTGTTGGGGTTCATAATGCTGTAGTCCTCATTATTTATGTCTAGAACGACCTTGAGTGTTATTTTGATCATCATGAATTTCTTCAGATGTTCTTTTTCATCAAAGTATCTTATTTCTCCTATTCTGAAAGGTTTTTTTTGATTCATCAGCAAGGGCTGGGGCCTGTTTACTTGTAGGGCATGAAATACCTTTCTTCAGGCTCTCCTTGACTTGACTGTTTGGTTTAAGAAGTCTGCTGGGATTCTGATGAGCTTCACTTTGCAGGTGATTTCTTTTCTCTAACAGCTTTTAATATCCTATTCCTGTGTTTAATTTCTGGAATCTTGATTATTACATGCTTTGGTGTAGTTTTTATTGTTGTTCTTTTATCATGGCTAATTAAGAGTTCTTCATGTTTGGCAAGTTTTATGCCACTACTTCTGTGAAAAGATTCATCCTTGTGCCACCTTCTGATATTTTCATTGGTTCTTATCAAATTTAACACTATTCCTTTGCACTGTCTAGCATTGATGGAATATTTTCATGGTCCCTTGCTATTTTTAAGTAGTCTTTCATTTGATGATCACTAACTGCCTAACAGTTTTCTGTATCTGACATTATTTGCTCACATTGACTGATTTACTGCTCCTTCAATAGAACCTTTACACTCCCAGATATTTGGAGATTTTCTGGGGAGGGGGGTTGTACTTTTAACAGAACACACTTATTGCTCCCACTTAATAGTTTCTGGGGCTTTGATGTTAAGTCATACATAATTCAAGAAATGCCAGGAATCTTAATTTAGGTGGCCATAATTAACCACTTCTCCAGGAATCTCATTAGCAGGTGTTGCAAGTATGCCAGTCATCAACTCACTAGTAATAAAGGTTTGAACCACCACCTGGCTCCTGGATATCTGTTTGAATCCATTTTATGGAATCCAGTTCTTTCCCATGTTGGGCATTCACGGTTTCCATTAGTTTCCTTAAGTCCTCTATATTTTTATCGGTAGCTACTCTTTACGGTCATCATCTCTTTAGTTAACTGTGAAACTGTCTGATTTGTTTTCTTCTAGTCCCTCATTTATCTGCTATATTACTTCTACTAGTACTGTTTCAGAAAGTTCATATGTGTGGCTTTTGATTTACCCCACTTTACTGCCCTCTGGATTTGCCTTGGGTGAGCTGGAGGTCAGAAACTGCATCTTCTGTGTCTTCTCATCCTGATTTTAAAATTTTGCTTTCGGGCCAGGTGTGGTGGTGCATGCTTGGAATCCCATCATTCAGGAACCTAAAGGAGGATCACTGTGAGTTCAAAGCTAGCCTGGGCTAGAAAGTGAACTCAAGGCCAGCCTGATACGACACAGACCCTATCTCAAAACAGACAAAAAGACAAGAGACCAAAAAAAAAAAAAAAAAAAAAAAAAAAAAAAAAAAAAAAAAAAAAACTTTTTTCTGTTCTCACTTCAGCAGCACAAATACTAAATATCTGTTTTATGTATTGATGCTTATTGTCTCAGTTTTTACTTGTTGCTGGGACAAAATACCTGACACCCAATTTTAAGGAAAGAAAGGTTTATTTAGCATGCAGTTAGTGGAGATTTCAGTCTATACTCGGCTGGCTCCCAGGCAGCGTAGCACAAGGCAGAAGGCAGCAATTCACGGAGGTAAAAAACAGCAAAGAGTAGAGGAATGAGCAGCAGTTGCAGTGGCTATCAAGCCGCTCTCCCTTCCTTCCACACTGACTGCAAAGAGCAAAACTCCAAGAAGTAGCAGTGGCTGCAAATTTTGGAGCTCTGCTGAGTGGTGCGGCTGCGAAGATCAAGCACCTCTGAGGAACTGGCACGCAGAATCCTTCCTCGACCCCTTTATGCACCTTTTAAGTGCTAAGTTGCTGGGCCCATCCAGCCAAGCTACCAAGCCCTCAAGTTGACACAGTATGTCAACCACAACACTTCTAAACTGCTCATGGTAGATAGATCTGTTGCTAGGATCAAGAACTCCTTAGGAGGGCTGGGGAGATAGCTCAGTAAACCATCGTGCATGGTCCCTGCAAGCCTGCAGTGGAATCCTGAATTCAATACCCAGTACTGCAAAAAAAAAAAAAAAAAAGACATCTCAACCTCCTTAGGAAATGGCTACTTTTCAGAGATGTCTTCTAGGTGTGACTGGCTTTTGGCTTGTTGTCTTTGAATTTGCCCCAGGATCCTATCTCTTCAATGTGTTAGGAATGAGAAGCTGTTGCCTATCTGGCCTAGTACCAAGTTCTTTGGTGCTGTACCATGGCACTATTTCTAACCCCCAGACAATCTCAGTGTTGGTATACAAGGAAGAAAAATTGCTCACAACAACTATGGCTAAAATAGCAATAATAACAACAGCATCAATGGTAACCATTAAGTCACCACCTTAAACTATGGGGAAAAAGAACAAAACAAGAAGAAAGAAAAAAAGCAATAGATAAGTAAAAAGATTTCTCCCATTTGAAGCCTGTGGCTATCGTCTGGGGCCTACAGTTCTATGGCAGTGTCCAACTCAGGGCATGTCTCCACTGTCTGTGGTAGGTAGGGGAAGACAGACAAAGCCTGGTAATGCTCTGTGCATGGTCCCTGCAAGCCTGCAGTGGAATCAGAGTAGGCTGCCCATTCTGGTGCTTTTGACTCCTCAGAAGTTTTCAAGCTAAACCTGACCTCTGACTAGGAGTTGGGCCTTGAACTGTTGAGCCTACCACACGCTGGGTGTCTCCTGCTGGCCTGACCTACCTGGGAAGAGTATGAGCCACAGCCAACCACAGGAATCAGGCCCTGCCCCAGGACCCAGGGGAGGTGGTGCAGGTGTATCTATATAGACCCAAAGCACCCACAGAAGCCCCAAAACAGTGCAGGACAGGATTTGGGCACTGGGGCACACCATTCTCAAGTGCCCGTGAAACCCGAAGAACACAGCCCTGCACACCTATTACCACCCCTCCTAAGAAGGCCCACAAGATGCCCTCTATGCTTTAGGGTTTCTGTTGCAGGAACAAACAAAAATAATCAGGGGGGAGCTCATGACTGTCTTGAGCTAGGCTGCCCAAGGTTAGGAGTCCCAGGGGCCACAGACATGCAGCCCTTTCTACCTCACTGGTCCATTTTGTGGTACCAATGGTCCAAGGAAACCACTTTAGGTAAGACATGACATGAAATTCAGCTGCAAAGATGAGCAAAAGGCAAAAGCTCTGGGGGAGGGAATCAAACGATGGTGCTTTCCCCCTTTGTGAGGGTGCCACCTGTGACCCCCTCACTCTCCAAGGCTTCACCTCCAAACGCCACCACTCTGGAGGTGGATTTCAGCTTGTGAATGGGGATGGGGATGAGGCAACACAGTCCATGGCAGAAACATCTTCCCCTCAAGAAAGTAAGTGTTGGGGAGACCACAGCTCTGAGCCAGAGCACTTATTTGTCTAGATTGTGAGAAGCCCTAGGTTCAATTCTTGGCTTTACAGAAAGAGAAAGGAGAGGGTGGAGGAAGGGAAAAGAGGAGGAAATGCCTTACATGTGGATAGACAAACTTGACTGGGAAAATTTTTCATAACTCCTTTGTTCATGAAGTAGTTACCTTCTGCGCACTGCTAAGTTAAAAGAGCCTGCTCAGACAAGCCCTGCCCATTCTACTAAAGGATACAGGATGTTAAAAAGGTCAAGAAAGGATAGTAAACGAATTCCACAGAGCAATGCCACTGATATGGTGAAGGTAAGGTAAGAGTCTAAAACGGGCAAAACAAAACAAAAAATCAAAGAAAGTCTTGATAATATATAGTTAAAAAATAAGTCAGTTTGGTAGAATACTGCTATACAACAGCAAATAGCATCTAATGATATATTTATAAAATGAAAAGGTCTTGTCACAGAATCATGATTTTTTTAAAGATTAAATTTATGGGCTAGGAAGATACCTTGGCAGTCTAAGCACCTGCCTGGCAGGGGTAAGGACCTGGGTATGCCGCACTGGCCCCAGAACCCCAGCACACTGTGCAGGCCCTGAAACCAGGTGGTACACACCTGTAATGCCAGTGTTGGGGAGGCTGAGGCAGGCTTACTATGGGTCTGAGTTGTGCAGCAAGACCTTATACCAAATAAATATTAAAAAAAAAAAAAAAAAGGATTAAATCTAACACAAGAGTCTCTTTAAAGATTCTGTAGCAGATTGTTTACCAAGATGATGAATAGGTTCTGCCTCTAATTAAATTTCAACTTTTTGTGGAACTTCTTCCCTCATTCCCCAAAGCTAAAATTTATGGTTCGTAGATGTGTCCAAACTTTGCAAATAAATTTTAAGTATTTTTCCAAATACTGATCATTAATTATAACCAGTTAAATTGTCTTAACAATTTGGCCACATTCTTGGTAGTAAAATTATGCTGACCTTTCAATTTTTATTCAGTAGGACTGGTCTTGCTCCCACATCTGTATTATAAGTGTGTCACAGACCTGGCTTAACAAATTTTCAAAATTCCACTGGAGGCACCAGGGAAATGGCTGAACAGAATAAGCTCTTCCCTGGCAAGTGCAAGGGTTCAATCCCCAGTTCCATAAAAACAAACAAAACAAAAAAATTCCACTGGAAATTGCATACAAAAACTAAAATTTTCAGCTTTCTATGTACCCTTTACATTGAGTTGCTTTCAGAAGTACTATTCTGATGTATCCAGTATAGGATTACAGGTGAGAGCTGTGTTTACAGGTGGCTTTGTTTTATTAAGTACCAATCAGGAGGTGGGGTGTCCCTACAGATCAGAACAATCACCTCCTTTCATTACCATGGTTTCTCCCCTGAGTCCCTTGGGACCCCTGTGCTTCCTTGCCTCAGGCTGGGGAGAAAGACTTCACACACACACACACACACACACACACACACACACACACAGTCTCCATGCTCACTCTCACAAACATACCTGTTTCCATGCTAGCTTCCCTTTTTCCTTTCCTCCTCCCAGGGAGCTACTGTTTCTCCTTCCCATGTTGTTTCCCAGCATCTGATTCTGAATGTCAGAGAAGCTGAGTTACTGCCTTTCCTGTTCCACCCTTCTGAAACTGTCCACATAGGGATTACTCTTCCCCTTGGAAAGAGTAGAGGACTTGGGAAAGTAAAGATGGTGCTGAGAGGGATTTTTCACAAAAGAGTATCTTAAAGAGTCAGTTTTTTAATGAGATCTTCGGGAATGTGACAATAAAATTCAAGACACTGATTTTAGTCTATTAAGTGTAAGCAAAGATACTAAAAGCCTTGCTAATGTATTAATAGGTAGAGAACCATTGGAAAATTATTTGCTTAGCTCAGAGTTACTAAAACAATAGGTAGAGACAGGAGGATCATTATGAGTTCAAGTCCAGCCTGTGCTACAAAGTGAGGTTGAGGCCAGCCTGAATTAGACACCCTGTCTCAAAAAGACACACACATATAGAGACAGAGATAGAAACAGAGATAGAGATAGAGATAGAGACAGAGATAGAGACAGAGAGAAAGAGAGAGACAGAGACAGAGAGACAGAGACAAGCAAATAAAAAAAAACAAGTCATCGGGGGAATGGCACTGTGCTGGTGAAATCCCATTTGTGAAACACTGCCCACAAACAGAGCTCTCAACATACTCTTTGGGGATCTATCAGATTAGCAGGACTTTCTGGAAATAAAAGGAAAGGTATCAATATGAACATGGTGAAAAAAAGACTAATTAAAAATAGTATTAAAGACCAGGCAATGCAGTGCACGCCTATAATCCCAGCACTGGGGAGGCAGGCAGAGCAGGTCACCTCAAGTTCCAGGACAGCTGGGGCTGCACAGTGACTAAAGGGAGCCTGAACGACACAGGGAGACCCTGTCTCAAAAACAAACGAAAGCAGTTTTTAAAAAACGGGTTAACAAATTAGGAAACAAAAGAAATAATACATAGCAATCCATAATTATTCTCAGAAAAGTAGTATCGATGAGCCATCTAGGATACTGTAGGAATGGAAAATAAAAAGAAATCTTGGAAATTAAAATATTTTGGGGCCAGGTTTAGAGTTTGTGTCTGTAATCCCAGCACTCAGGAGGCTGCGGAAGGAGGACCTCTGTGAGTATGACAGCGCGACTGCACAGTGAATTCAAGGCCAGCTGGAATTCAACTACTTGGTGAGACACTGTCTCAAAAAACAAACAATAAAGGCAAAGAAATTAAAATCTTAAAAACATATTAATTCAATAAAAGGAAGATGATATAGGAAGATCAAATTGAAGAACTCTAGAAAGAAGACAGACAATAGCATGCAAACAACCAAGGAAAAAAGAAATGTGGGCTCCAATTCTGGATGCCAGGGCTCCAATCCTGGACACTGGCCTCCAAGATCAGATCAGGTTTCTTGGGAGTAGGAATGGAAGTGAGGAAGGAGGGGAGAAACACCTTTACAACATGGAAAGAGAATTGTATTAGACAGGGCTCAGAACATTTCCCTTTCCTGTGCCCACTTCTATGACAACTGTGTGGCTTTCAGAAGGGCACAGCAACGAGTTGTATCAGAAGACACAAGACCCATAGGCAACGACAGAGGTCGGAAGTTGAGAGATAACCAGCCCTGCAGCAGGCCGAGAGTGGCAGGAGAAACCCTGGAAAGAAAACACATACATCATGACGTGTTACCCAGGCACACAACCCTTCAAGTCTAGTGCAAAGACCATGGTGGACCCAACAGAGAACTGGCAAGTCTTCAGGTAGGTTAGCAGAAAACTACCTATGTGTCAAGACTGAGACAATTACTATTACCAGGAAACACAAAATTATACACAAAACCATAATCATGGTGCAGGCTGCTGTGGGATACATGTTTAATAGTCATAAATAACTGAGCTATGATTAAGATGTACCGACATTATAGAAGGTGGGATCTGTGTGTTATATCTAAGCCTTCCTGTTGTCTTGTCCAAAGGACTGTCTAAAACTTAAAACCGTACAAGTCAAATAAGCATATTATTGAGATAAACTGAGGCAAATACTATGAACGATTCTGAGGTCAAAGTGGTGCTCCAGGGAGGAAGGGGAGTCCAGACGGAAGAACTTATTTTTTAAATCATAAAGCATTTAGAACTTTACTATTTTGGTTCAAAATTGTGAACACATATTTGACATTTTATAGATAAGTACAAGTAAATAAAGTCGCCATGGTCTCATTGGTCTTTAAACAATATACTGTACTTATTTTGAACATCCAACATTAAGAGAAATGTGGTTTCTATGTTTACTGAGCGATGCAAGGGCTGACCAATGCTTCACAACACCCCGTGTCACCCTACCTCTGCCACACGCATTTATGGGAAGCAAAACCATTTTTCCACCAGTCCCTCAAATCTGCCATGTTTGTAAAGAGCAAAACTGTACAATTTAAGCAACAAAGTGCCACTCAGTAATTCTAAAGCAATATCCCTTACAGAGACAGCAGCAGGCTGCGTGGTGCCCAGGAACCCTGGCCTCCTTGCGAGACAGCCTTTCAATTCCTGTGTGACCTTCATACTTAAAGAGTACGCAGATGCCCCCTTAATGTAACACCCAACTTAGCCAGTCTGCCTGTAACTCAGACAACAGACTGACCACTTCTGTCAGAACAGAGTTCCCTCAGTGACACCTATATCCTGTGATCTATGTTGTCAGTGATTACTACAAATATAATAATTTAACGATGGAGGAGAATTTTATTAAATCGAAGCATGAAGAAGTTAAAAACCAGACTCACTGACTGGGCCTTAAAGTTCAAAGGTTAAAAACCACCAGCAATAGCACTGTGGCACTCTATTTTAGCGAGACATCTGAACACAGCAAATCTAGTTTTGTTCATTTTTATTAACACAGAGCACACCAACAAACTGTTATCTTTCAATATAATCAAGGTTACAAGTCAACTATGTCACTATTCAGTAACTAATATTCCAGAGTCTTCTGGTTGAATGATTCTCTGACAAGCAGCAGTTATTTTTTCCCGCACTGCCATAAAGAGCCTTACAAATTCAAGGAAATTTCTTAGCTTTCATTTACTGAGTAATTTCTTCAATAGCACATTTTTCATGCTCAAATACTTCCTAAAAATTCGTGTATTTTTCCAAGTCTTCGGCTTAACTCTGGTCTTCAAATGTTATAAGATTCTCTGAAGTTTGCATGACATCACCAAAATGTGAGCAGAAAGCCTGCAGGAAAGAAACCTTCCATCCTCGTGTCACAAGCGACCATGTGAACGCCCCAGAGTCTTCATATTTAACAAGAGGAATTCCTTCCACTGCAAGTGGCAAGAGACCTCAGGCCCATCAGTACACTGAGAGATGGATACAAGGCCAACTGTATTTTAGGATTCCATCTTCTCATCTTCTTGTCCACTGCTCCTTTAGCAATACACTTGGTCCCCAGTTTAAAAGAAAGATTCAGGACAGCAGAACTCCTTAAACAACACCAACTTAATCTGGACAGCGTGAAGAATGCTCCCTTCCTGATGATGAACCAGAAGGCAAGACTGCACAAGTGTGTGGGTCCACCTCCAGGCCAGCGGCATTCAGAAGGGCTGAGCAAACAGAACATACCTGGGGTGTGTTCTGCTCTGCAGGAGACCCGCACACCAACTGACTCACACAATGAACGCTTTCAGAGCTAAAAGTCACTGTGAATTGTAAGACTCTTAACTAACTCTCACATTACACAAAACTTAAGTGTGTCAATTTCTATTATAACCATTACATGTTTTACTTAAAAAAACACACATTAATAAAAATTGATACATTACCCAGACCTTCTGATTTCAAATATACTTAAAATTATTATAAACTCTGAATAATAGGCATTCTTCTACAGAAACCTAAGTTACGTTAGTAAAAATAAGATGCAAGTCACCTGATGATATATACATTTTCATGTATGTAGAAAAATTAAATTTACACTCACTTCAAGAATTCCACAGCAAATACAGCATTTATTCACTAAGCAATATTAAAATAATTCTCAATAAATAATTTCAATCATATATATATATATATATATATATATATATATATATATATATATACATGTACATAATCCCCAATCCCCAGAACTTAAGTAGAAAGTTTACAGCAGAACGTCTTCTCAACCATGTCTTGGAAAACCAACCAAAACTGAAGAGACTGCCTCATACACATCCATACTCCTGCGCACAGCCTGGAGGCAAAACTTGAAGGAAACACAGAGGAAGTCAAAGTTTCAATGTGTTAGTGCTTAAATCAAAACACTTACCTGCCAAGTAAGGACAGCCTGAGATATCTGCAGTGCTGAAGTAAGACTCTGGATGCTAAATACTACCAGAATGAGCACAGACCCCTCTAGGCACCGACCCCTACCTTACAGCAGGGGCAGAGGACAGAGGTCTGCTGGAGAGTTTGCTTGTCACCTTCTTTCCCCTCATAAAATACAAGCTTCAAGGGAAATGACCACACATAAGACATTTCAACTAAGCTGGGGTTCCTGAGTGTCATATTTCAACAAGTAAAAAGAAATTTAAATTCTGTCCAGGACACTCCTGCCCTCTTTAGACATGAGCATTACTTTCCCTACTAGACAAGACAAGCACGCCCTTTAAAAACAATGCTGCACTTGATCAAGATCTACAACAGCAGACTAACTCAATACATGAAATACTAAACAAAGACAGTTCCTTACACCTTTTCCCATGGCCTGTGGTGATGACATGATTTATTAGATTTGGTTTTTTTTTTCCATGTTTTGTGACTCTGAGCCCAAAAGGTTAGCA
>PVKA01043726.1:0-16590 GCA_004027165.1 Ctenomys sociabilis
TTTCCAATCTCACAAAATCAAGCCAACTTTGGGGAATAAATGGGTGGATTAGTGACAAGCAATTGTCTAGCAACATAATCCTACTCAGTGACTTTGCAAAATTGTATTGATCCAAGAGATACATTACACTTCTCAAGTATTTGTGAAACACAGTGACTTTGAATATGCCTTAAACTGCACACAGTGAAACCCATCCTGTCCTGCAGACAGTGGGGGCACCCAAGCGCCCACCCCACCAAGGCCCGGATCTAACCTTCTGTGGACTGACACATCAACCATCACAAACTGGTGCTGGCCGGCATTTGCATCTTTCCTGCAGGCCCTGTTGCCCCCATTCAAGGCTCCTGAAGTGCCCTTCTGATTTGA
Source organism: Ctenomys sociabilis (assembly GCA_004027165.1). Lineage (NCBI taxonomy): Eukaryota > Metazoa > Chordata > Mammalia > Rodentia > Ctenomyidae > Ctenomys > Ctenomys sociabilis. Next base: position 367 of record PVKA01043726.1, read on the forward strand.
CTCCCAGAAGATATCCCTATGAGCAGTGCTGGGACCGGCAGTGTGCTCCTTGTTTGCCTACCAAACAACAGGAAAGACTGAAACTTCTTCATGTCAGTTGTATTTTAAAAGACTGGAGCTAATGAAATACTTCTAAGGACTTAGGAGAATAAAATGTAGGAAAAGAAAAATGAAATTTGCCCTGGAGTCACTCTCCAAACTAGTTAATATGCAGAAGTTATGTAATGGAATAAAACATTTAATTTCAGAATATATAAAGTATGTGTGAGAGAGCCATTTCGTAACATAATGTTTTAGACTATTTTTCTACTTGCAGAGTGAGAGGCTGTTTTGTAGCTTTTTAATATGATATGTGCCTCAGGCTTTTTTTTTTTTAATGATTCCATTTTCTCTGGAACTCTCTCTCTCTCTCTCTCTTTCCCTCTCCTTCTCACTGAGATGCTCTAGGATCTACTGGTGTGCTGGAGTTTTTAAGTTTTTAAGTGAGAAGAATAATTGAAAAACATGTCTATTTCTGCCCCCAATACTTGAGAAAATGATTACAGAGGTGCCTGGCACCATCTAAAACAGAACCCTTCACATGTTGGGCAAAATACAAGGATTTTTCATCTTTGTGTCCTTGTTAGAGTAGACAATAAGTGGGGCTTATGCCTGAGAGCAAGGAAAAATATGGAAAGAATAGTGAAAAGGGGCTACTGAGTTGCAGCAAGACAGTACCCTCACATACAGGGAAGGGGAAAAGCCAAGGAGAGCTGTCTGTGTTCCCTTGATAGGCCTAGATCTTGGGTCTGGGATAAAAGGAGTTTTCTGAAGTCTAGAACTAGATATCTCTGAAAGTTCCACGTCTTTGTCCATGAACCCCATTCTTCCTTGTTATTTTTTAATCACCCCAAGCAACTCTTCCTCCTCCATACTACTAATGTCAAGGAGTGGAAGACAGGCCAGCTAGAACCTCTGTTAAATGTTAGGTGAAGTTCCAGGAGTCAGGCTTGCAAGCATACCAATTCTGAGACTTCTTGCTGGTAGTCATTTATAGCAATAAAGGCTTATTTAAAAGTCTGGACATGTTTAACACCCTTCTGGCCCCGGGAAGACAGAACCATATAGTCCAATCTTCATGCTACACAAGGGAGGCAGTTTTACCTTGGTCTCAGTGACACAAGTCGGCATACTTTTCTGTGCATCCACAGACCCAGCTCCATTAATGTAACTAAAGTTGTAAAGTCTAATTTAAAGTATGAAGCTTAACGAGCACACAATTAGAAGAGAGATATAAAATTGCAAGCAGAACTGAAGAGAAAATACCACTGTGGTAATTTCATTTCTTTGGCCAACAAGTTTTCCTGAGACACTGAATTTATCTAACAGAGTGTATGTTACAGAGAGGATAATGAGTTCACAAATGTTCCTTGGTCACATGCTCTTGGGCTCATGTCCAAGAAAAATAAATTTTCTAAGCATTGTACATTGAGGGTATTTGTGATACAGAGAGAAAATAAACAAGGCTCTTATAGGCAGGCACTGCCACGCTGTCTATTTCTCTAGATATCTATCTGTCTGTCTATCTTTACTTTTTGGTACCGGGGATCAAACTTGGGACCTGGCACTTGCCAGGCAGATGCTTAAGCTGCTAAGCTATCTCCCTGGCCCTGGTTATTTATTAAACTTTATTTCTTCTCTTATCCTGTGCTATTCAGGACACCAGCCCTGTAACGTCACAATAGTTCCCATGTTCCTCTCACACTGTGCAGTACTGTAGGTTGGAGAAAGAGCCTTTTTCTGTTACGTTTCCTTAGAGCCAACACACAACAGTTATGGAGAGAACAAGTAACATTCTTTCAGTTGGAGGAGGTGGTGAAAGATTGGGAATTAGAATTTTTTTCTAACTTTTAATTTTCTAATTGTTTTCTAAAATTAAAAAAAAATAATTGATAATGATTGCTAATTGTTATTTGAAGATTATTTGAAATAAAATGAGTGAACTTTCAGATGACAATGAGAATGATCAAAACCCCATAATTAGCTTTGATATTTATGGTGTCTAATATTTTCTATCAATTTACCTAGGTTTCAATGCCTAGATGTTTTGGTCAAATACTAGTCTAGATGCTGTAAAGGGATTAGATGTGATTAGTATTCAAGTTAGCAGACCCTGAGTCAATATGATTATAGATTGTGTGCTGTGATGTGGGTGGTCATTGTGGGCCTTAAGAGAAGGATTGAAGAGAAGGAAGAAGAACTTCTGCCCTCTGACTCTTTCAAATGAAAGGTGGAACATCATTTTATCCCTTGGTCTCTGGCCTCTTGGCCTGCCTTGCAGATTACTGATTTGTTAGTTCTCTTTCTCTGTCTCTCTCTTCCTTCCTCTTCTTTGTTTCTCTCCCTCACTTGCTATGTCCTTTCTACTCCATGTCCCTTCTACTCTATCATCCTTTCCTTTCCTTTCCTTTCCTTTCCTTTCCTTTCCTTTCCTTTCCTTTCCTTTCCTTTCCTTTCCTTTCCTTTCCTTTCCTTTCCTTTCCTTTCCTTTCCTTTCCTTTCCTTCTTTTTTTCTTTTCTTTCCTTCTTTCTTTTTTCTCTTTCTCTCCCCTCCTGCCCTCTCCCTAAGAACTCCAATATGATAAGTAACAGAAGTAGCAGTGTGTGTGTTAGGTGTGGAGTTGCTCTAGAAACACTAAGATTTTAAGAATAGTCTTCAGGAAAATGTGGGAGGCACATGGACATTTAATTTCCCTGTTGGAGATACAGGAAAATCTACCTAATGTGATTACTCTGGATCTAATTTTCAGCCACCGATCTTTAAGGAAGAACATTAAACCTGCACCGTGCTTAGCTTGTTGACTGATTAGCTAAAAAGACGACAGTGGCATTTAATTGCAGGGGCATGTCCAAGTAAGTACCAAGGTCTTTTCTTCCCTAACTGTCTAGGTTAAGTCAATAGTTACATTGCTGAGTGGTAACTGTATTTAATGGTACTGAATTGGGTGTGCCTGGGACTTAAAGAGAAATTAGACATTTCTCTTTGCAGATGAGATTTGCAGTGAACCTTACACTATAGAAATCAATTTAAGATTATATCCACATGTAGACAGATAATCAATTACACTGTTTTATGAAGCTATCATGATTAGGGATGTCAGCTGCTATTCAAATGAATTTTTTATAATCTAAAATTTTCACCTAATGCACCATTTTTATTTTAACTTAAATAATATTAGGGGCAGTGAATGAAATATAGTATATGCATTCCTATTATTAAGGAAATCCAGAAGGCTGTATCAGTGAACATCTTAACTTCAAGACTTAATTAAATCATTTGGAAAAAACCTTAGAGAATTATAGGTGAACCAGATGTAGATTTTTATATACTTGTCCTAAATGATATAAAGTACCTATTTCTTTTCATAAATCTTAATAGAAGTTTATAGTTTACTAGCTGTTATTGAGTCCAAAGCCTTTATTTTATTTATTTTTCAAAAATATATTTGGTACATGGTCTTACTACACAGCTCAGACTCGTAGTGATCCTCCTGTTTTCAGCCTCCCCAGCACTGGGATTACAGGTATACACTACCATGCCCGGACTCAGTGTCCAGCTCAGCACACCTGGGGCAGGGCCAGTGCTGCATGTGGTACAGGGGATCAAATCCTGATCCTCTACTTGCCTAACAGGTGCTTGTAAAGCCTTGTTTTATAAATACTAGAAATAAGTTCCTAGAAGTTCAGTCACTTAGCTAGTCACTCTAGTTAATCTGGGTATTCGCCTAGTTATGTCATAAAGTTAGTCCTTGAATCAAGCCATAACTCAATAAATACACTGCTATTGATTTCCTTGCCTAGGCTGTTACGTGGGGTATCTGGAAATGGGTGGCCAACGTGCCAGGGGTCTTTCACATAGAACCCACTCGCAAAAACTGGTCTTGTCTTTGGAGCCTTGGTTTCTCTCCATTTGGTATTTGTTAAAATCTTTGAGTTGATAGTGAAGAAACCATAGTTTCCAGCCTCTCCAGCTCTGGGTAATCCCTGGTCACAATATCCAGCATGGTTGTTTGGTTCTGAGTCAACCTCAGGTTTGGTGACTCTGGGCAGCCCAATTCCTGAAACAGAAACTCAGCTGTTTTTTTGTAAGGAAAATGTATTAGAAATATGAGTCACACAGCAGTAACTACTTGCAATACTGCCTTGGAACTATTAACAGACTCTGTCTCTTAAAGTTGAGTTGGAATTGAACAGTTGTTTAAGGAATCTCTCAAGGATATAACATAGACTTTGAGGATAACCTATGGCAAGGTGCTTGGGATTTTAAATCTGTACTTAAATGAACTCCTATCTTCTTTCCCTACCACCAATCTCAAGATCCAAACAGATCATTTTTAATTTTCTGTCCCCTTGGAAAAGATTGTAATCTAAGAGGAGCCAGGCAGGCTTCATTAAGAGTTACTAGCATTCCATGAATGAACCTCTAAAAAGTTTTTAAATTACTGTAAACATCAGTCCTTCTTTACATTAATATTGAATCTTATCTGTAATTCTAATGCATGAATGATCCCATAATACTTAAATATTAGATATAAGACTGGGTGCAGTGGCATATGCCTGTAATCCCAGCTCTTGGGAGGCTGTAAACAGGTGGATCACTATGAGTCTGATCTAATAGTGAGACCCTGAGCACCCTGTAGACCCTTCCCTAAAATAATTTTTTTAAAAAAATTAGATATAAGCACACTAGTGTATATATCTCAGAACACAGCAGTAACAACTTGCAATAGTGAGTTAGTAAGTTTTGACCTAAGTGATGAGAGTCAGCTGGGGTGACTCACTAACCAATTTGCTCTGTTTCCCTGAATGCAAGAGATAATGTTGAAGTCTGCTCTGTGTGTTGGTAGATTGGATGGGATTACTAGAGAACAAGAGCAGGGTAATCCCTTGTACATCACCAGTATGTCAGTGTTGTCTCTGTTTAGATCCTGACTCATATTCAAGTGAGTCTAGAACTAGATATGCTGATTAGCTGGCACTCAGCACACTGCCCACTCCCACGTGTTTGTATTCCCCGAGCAGGAGCTCTTATGCAGATGGCTGTGGTGGCTCTTTGTCCCCCATGGGCACAGCCCATTCCTTCTTATCTCAGCCCTGAGCTCCTGCACACTCCCTCCTGCACCACGCAGTCATCTATCAGCAGTTGTGCAGTGACCTAGATGCACAGAGGACAAGATGACTCCTAACACACAAAAAACATTTGTCCAACATCACATGGGCTATACATTGAAACACTTGCGATGCTCACTCTCTCATGGGGAAGGACATTGATACTTCTTGGGTGGTTTTTAAATTTAGTTTTGTTTTTTAAAGTCCCTCATCTTCTTTTCCATTTCCAATTACCTCATATCCCCTCCACAAATCACAAGACCAAAAATTTAGTCTTCTTCTACTCTTCTAAAAAGAAGGAAAATAAATAGAAAGAAACACAAAACCATGAGCATGGAAATCTTTTTCTCTTGTATACTAAAAATAGGGGATAATTTCCCTTCTTTCTCACATACGGTAAAGCTCATCAACAAATTGACCTTGTCATGCTGGTTTTGCTAGATCTGGCTCTTTTAACTCATACTTTTAGTTTGACTATCTGAGGTAGCAATTTGTATGATTTAGATTATAATGTCCACATGGAGAACAGATAGTGAGGAAACTATGTCTAAGCGAGACCCATTCCAGGGCCAGGGCTTCCAAGTCTAGTACACCTAGAGAAGGGAAAGCAGAGCAGAAACCACATCTTTCAAGATGCAGAAGTAATGCCGCTGACCCAGACATGGCACGGCTCCTTGTTCACTTCTGTGACTCATCAAGTAATGCTTTGTGTTTAAGCTGAAAGTGTAAAGCAATTAGTGGTATCTGAAAAATACTGTGAAGTAATAATAAGGAGTATTTTGCAAGCCACAGGTCTGCACATATATGTGTGAAATGAAGGCCACAACCTGGATCTCAACTCCATGCCTGCCTTGAGAATTCTAGTGTATCAGGGCAGCTATGAGTCCAGCTTGCACTTTAGGAGGACATTCTAAGAATCCTAGGAGAAGAGAAAAGGCAGATTAGATTTGATGGTCAGATTTTTTTTGCATGAATCAGCTGGGCACAGCCGTCCCCAGGTTTTTCCCTAAGGGAAGTGTACATCAGCTGAACAGCCAGAACTGGTTATATATCCTTTAGTGGTAGAATTGGGAAGGGACAAGCCAATTCTGGGGTTAACTAGGAAGCTGCTGTTAAAGTAATGAAAATGCCACTTGCAAAGTGTCATTAATGAAAATAAAGTCGGGTTCACAGAGAATAGGGTCAGAATCTCACTGATAAGGCTGAGCGCATCAGGGGAACGTGTAAGGGGAGTGTGGCAGTTGCACAGGTGACACCAAGGTGCTGGTTGTTAGAAGGGAGGAAAAAGTGGCTGACCAGAACCAGAAGCAGAACGGGCAATCACAGAAGGCTGAACGACCTGATGAAGTCTCCGCAGCAGCTGGGCAGCAAGTGGCAGCAGTGTGAGCAGGGAGGCCTGCGCGTCCAGCTGGCAGAAGGTCTTGCGAGGCTGTTGTTAAGTACTGAGAAGAGGGTCGTCACATAATCCAGCAAAACTAAAAGCAAATGCCTCTAAGATACTGGAAGGTGGGTCTTATAGTTTGTGCCTAGCTGTCCCCCCAAAGTCTCATGCAGTCATTGGGGCCGCTTCTAGATTTTGTGATTAATTCATGCTCCCATGCTGGGATTATGGGAGTTACTGATAACCCCCCTCCCTGGGCTGGGAGCCTGAATGTAATATAAAGGAGGAGAGAGGCTTGCTAGCAGCCGCAGCCACTGCTCCTCCTAGTGCTCTTTCCTGTTTTCTGCTACCGTGAACTGCTGATCTTTGCCATGTACCGCTCTGCCTTGGAGCAGGCCTAGTACAGATGAAAGCTCCACTAACTGTGAGCTAAATAAACCTTTCTTTAATTTTAGGCGTTAGATATTTTATCCCAGCAACAACAACACAACTGAGGCAGTGGGGAAAACGTAATGTGGGAATGCAAACATGCTTCTCCACGCTTTGATTTACTCCTTGACTGCCAAGAATCTGGAATGAGCCTGGGGAGGAATTCTTTATTAACTTATTGAAAATCAATGATTGCACAGAATATTAAAAAGTATAGACAAATATTGAAATGTGAAATATATAAGAAGTAGACAGAGTGAATTTAAAGAAAATATTTCAGAAATGAATATATAGCATGAAATAAATACAAGATTGCACATTGTAAATAAATTATTTGCAAACTTAAATGAATATAACACTAAAAGTTGTCCAAAATAAAAATGAAGAAGAAAGAATTTACAGATCATTTACATAATAGTTCTGTGCTAAGATCAAGGTAGAAAGGGGTAGGCAATAAATATTTAAAGATTTAAAATTTCTGAATTTGATGGAAATTATAGCACCACATGTCCAAGAAAAATGAACCTTCTGGACAAGAAATTTGAATAAAATCATACCAAGAAGCAGAAAAATGAAACTGTTCAAAATTTATTATAAAGAAAAAAATCATTCAAGCATATACATAGAAATATTAGCTATTGAAAAACAAAATTAAATAGCATCTTATTCCACATTGGAAAGAAAAAAAAAGACCAATTGTGTAAGAAACTAGACTAATTGAAGGACTGAAAGAAAAAAAAAAAAAAAAGATCTGTCCTCTTTGAATTTTATACTTAGCAAACATACCTTTGAAAATTAAAAGTAAAATATTTTCCAGTTATACAAATTCAAAGTATTCTAACACTTCCAGATGTAGCATATAGGAAATAACAAAGAGCATAGATAATCCAGAAGGCAAGAGAAGTTGCTGTATTGTCCTGGATAAAGAATAAAGAGCTCTTCAAATGGTAGTTATGCAGGTGATGAAAAATGTATTAGATGAAACCATTTAAAAGGTCATTAAATATTTCTACAAAACAGTATCAATCTTATGTTAGGTTATATACATATTTTTTTCATGTATGTATGCCTGTGTGTGTGTGTGTGGGTGGGTGGGTGGGTGTAAAAGACAAGGAAGAAGTAATATAAAGTCAATGGAAAATGGAAATATACTTTTTAAAATTTCTGATACTAGAAGAAAATGTCCTACTATGTCTTTTAAATAGATTGTAAATCAAAGATGCAGTATAAATCTTAAAACAAAAATTAAGATTAAGCAATATTCAGAAACTTAAATATTAATTAATTAAAAATTAAATATTTCCAAACAACTGAACTAAGAAAAAGTTTTCATGATAGTAAAGAATTACTAAGAATAAAACATAAGATAAATATTTGAATGGCAGATGTATAACCAGCACTTCTAACAGTTTAGGGATAGGATATCGCACAAAGTTCTAGTGTGTTGTGGACATGGATAATGACCATGACACTTACTGGTGGCCAGGTGTCACTTGTAGGATTGAGCTACAGCTATTTCCTTGAAATCCACCCTGTAGACCCATATGGAATCATGACCCATAGGGTGCAAGAGACGCCCATTAGTAGAATGTGTTGATGGAAATATTTTGCTGCTGTACACAAAAGAATAACTGAAAGACTACTATTGTATATGTATACTTCTTATTCTCCTGTGTTTAATTCTTTTCCATATTTGGTGGGTTCTTTCCATTCTCGTTCATGGAGCTGTGGTTATTTTGCTCCCTCCCTAGAACATCATTTAATAGTCTGTGTAGGCTTGGCTTTGTCATCATGAAATTCTTTAGTTGTTCTTTGTCATGGAAGTATTTTACTTCTCTGTTATACTTGAAAGAGTTTTTCAGGGTATATCAGTCTGGGCTGGAATTTGTTTCCTTGCAAGACTTGAAGTACTTTGCTCCATGCTCTTCTCTGACTTGATGGTTTGTGAAGAGAAATCTGCAGTTATTCTGATGGGTTTCCCTTTAAATGTGATGTTTATTTTCTTCAGTGGCTTTTAGTGTACTGTTCCTGTGCTGATTATTATATATTTTTGTTAGGAATGTTTTATTACTGATTCAGTCTTCTCACTCATTATTTCTTTTTTTTTTTTTTTTTTTTTTTTTTTTTTTTTTTTGTTTTTTGTCTTTTTGAGACAGGGTCTCACTATGCAGTTCAGGCTGGCCTTAAGCTCACTTTGTAGCTCAGGCTGGTCTCGAACTCACAACAACCCTCCTGCCTCAGCCTCCCGAGTGCTGGGATTACAGGCATGTGCCACCATGCCTGGCTCACTCATCATTTCTATATTCAGACTTTCTACTTTTGAGTTCTGCCTTAGGACGTATGATCCTGGGGACTTACACATTTCTTCTAGTTTATCCAATCAGGCATGTAATTGGTCATTAAAGCCCTCTTTCTAATGCTCAGGATCAAACCCAGAAACTCACACATATTTGATGAGTTTGTATCTCTGAACTATACCTCTAGTCTTTCTATGAACCTTGTTATTTGTATATTATCAATTGCACAAATTATAATTATCCTCTTTGATTAGTAGTCTTATTTGACTCTTCTTTCTTTTTTTTTATCAACTTCTCTGTTTGTTTTTTATTATCATTATTTTTATGGAAGAACAAATAGCAATGAGACAGTTTACTGATTATTATATGTCTCTGTGTGTTTTTAATTAGGTTGATGTTATTTTGAGTTCTATATGCTTCATTTCCCTGAATGTCAGATTGTTTCCCCATATTTTGGAAGTTTTCTTCTACTACTTCTGCCCATATTTTTTGTATATTATTTGTTTCAACTCTTTCCTTCTCATTGATGCCATATTAGTCTTATGGTCATCTTTGTATTGTCTTGCAGATATTAAAGTATTTTTTCCTGCATCCTCATTGTTTTTAAGAGATCTTTTCTTACTTTTTCACTAGCTACAATGGTGTTCTTAACGTCTGAAAGTCTATTTTCACTTTCATTCAGATGGTTTTGTCAGTTTGTGATTGAGGTTTTAATTTCCTGTATAGGACTTTGAATCTGCTTCATGCAGTCTGTTTCTTCCCTATAATACTCATTGAAGGATTCCATCATTTTTCTATTCTTTACGTTTTTATCGGTGTCTTCCTTAGAAGCATTAATACTTCTTTCATTATAGTTGTCATTTCTTTTTACTTCAGAGATTATTTCTGATCTCATCAATACCTTTCTGCAGTTGCTTCTTTATTTCTGATGCTATTATTTCACAGATTTCAGGTGTGTGATTTCCAATTTCTTCTATGCTAATGTCTCCTGCATTTGTTCTGAGTGGACTCAGGGCCTGAGAATGAATTTTTCTCCTTCTCTTTGACATTATGTATAACACTGTCTTCCGACCTTTGGTGTAGAGCTTTGGTTCAGTTATTACCTTAGCACTGGATTCAGATCTACCAAGTTCAAACTTGTCCAAGTGAGTGTGGCTTGGTTCTGGCTGCTGTGCTCCACTTCTTCCTGCTGCAGCCCTTGGAGATGAACCTTCTGTGCCACCCTGGCAAGATGTGCTGCCCCTGGATCAGCTGGGTAGGTCAGCTTGCCTCTAGCCTCTTTGCAGGAAGTTTTGCTGCAAGTTTCCACACCAGGCCTGTCTGGTGGAGGAATTTCTACTCACATGCAGACCTGGGCTCTGGCTTGAATGAAGATCTGGGTGGTCTCACTCACATGCTGGGCCTGGGCTCTGGGTCAAATCCTGGGGAGGAATTCTTTAGTCTTCCCTAATCATTCTGAATTCTTCTCCAGCCAGCCCCAATGCAGAATATTCTCCCCCTGGCTGCCACTGTGGTTTGTGTTCAGATGACTAAATTACATCGAGCCACTTTCTACAGCACATCACTCAATGCCCTCTCATTAAACCTGAAAGGCAGAGCCTGTCCTTCACACCTCTTCCCTCTCAGCTCCTATGCATAAGAGTCATAATGACATCCCTCCCTTTTTTTGTATTTAGGACAAGGTGTACATGGTGTATAGTGACTCGGTGTATAGATCGGACTCATAGCGATCCTCCTGTTTACAGCCTCCCAAGTGTTAGGACTACAGGCGTGCACCAGCACGCTCAATCTCAATTGCCATCTGAGTGAGCTCCAGGGGCAGGGCCAGCCTGGAAGGCCTGGGGATCAAACTCTCAGCTCCTGTGTCTGCCTAAGCAGGAGCTTTAATTTGCTGAGCTATTTGGCCAGCCCTATGGAATCCTTTCTGATCTTCTACATGAAAGACTTTCTCAACTCAAACAGCACAGCCTGGCTCTTCTCACTACTTGGAAGGCTCTCCTCAGCTCTTTGTGCAGTTCGGTCATCATCTCTCAGGGCGTGGCTCGTGTGCCTTATTGTTCCCAATGACCCCCCATCTAGATTTGCCTTTGCCGTGGACTAGTATGCTCATTTGCTGTCTTGTTTGCTGTATCCTTGTGCATAATGGATACCCCAGTGAATCTGTATTAGTAGGATGAATAAATGGACGACAGACTTGTCACCTGGGAGGTGGAAAGTAGGGTGAAGAAAGAAGACTGGTAGGCCCATATTTTATTGAGGTAGTTAGGAAACACTGTACCCATCGGTCTTCTTTCTGAGCCACCCATCTCCGCTTTCCTTGTTCTGTTGCCTAGTGTTCAAGCACAGCGGAGAAAACAGCAGTCAGGGAAGATTCCACATGTAGATGAGGGAGGTCCCGAGGTGCCGCAGGGGAAGGAAAAAGCCCTTTTCTCTGTCCATTCTAGGTTCAGAGCTGAGGCCTTTATAACAAATGACAAATTAAAAAGAAAACATATGTAAATTTGAAGAAGCTATACCTTACATGGGAGCCTTTATCAGGAAATGAAGACCCAAAGAAACAACTAAACTTGAGAGTATATTATATAGGTAGAATATTTTTTGGTCAACACTCTTGTGATCAAAAATGCTCTGGGGGCCAGCCTAATAGCTCAGTGGATTAAAGCACCTGCGTAGGCAGATGCAGGGGCCAGGGGTTTGATCCCCTGCCTGCTGTACTGGCCCAACCCCCGGAGTGCGCTGAGATGGTAAATGAAACTGGGCATGGTGGCGCACTCCTCTAATCCCAGCGCTTGGAAGCCTGAAGAACAAGAAGCTGAAAAATGAGTCTGATCTGTGTAGTGAGATCCTGCAGATCCTATGCTAAATCCCAAAAACGTGTTTTGGGTTTCCCCACCTTCGGGGGCGCTGAGCCGGTGATGCAATCCGGGCGTGGTGGCGCGCGCCTCTAATCCCAGCACGTGGGAGGCAAAAAGCAGGAAGATCACTATGAATGTGGGCTGCATGCATAGTGAGACCCTGCACCAAAAACAAAACAAAACAAAACAAACAAACAAAAAAAAATAAATAAATTTTCTTTTTCTGGATTTTTGAACATTTGCATATATATATAAATAAATATCTTGATGATGAGACCCAATGGCCCATAGTTACCTTTATACAGTAGTTCAAATAATTTTGTCCATGAAACAAAATTTCATGACATGGAATTTTCCACTTATGTGATTTTGGCACTTAAAAATTTCCAAAAAAAAAAAAAAAAAATTCAGATTTTAAGCGTGAGGAGAGAGCTCAGCAGCATGAGCTCCTGTCTGGCAAGCACAAGGTCCTGAGTTTGTTCCCCGGTAAGGGTACAAATCCTGTAGAAGGTTTGATAAAGAATAGATAGTATTAGGGAATAACATGATAGAGGTATGATCTAACAATAAACTGTAGAAAATCCAGCAAATCTTTCTTGGCAACCAGGTGTCTTCAGTTCCTTTTCTCCTTGTATTGGGAGGGTCTTATGATTTACTTCTGGAGCAGATCAGAAAATCTTTCCTGGGCTGGGGAGATGACTCAGTGGAATAAGTGCTTCCTTGGCAAGTGCAAGGGCCTGAGTTCAATCCCCGGTTTAAAAAAAAAAGAAAAAGAAAGAAAGAAAATGTTTCTTATAGTTTAAGAAAGGTTGGGGGAAAGGTAGGAGGTGATATTCTTGCTTCTGCTGTTTTCTTAAATGCCAAGATATATTTGAAGTAGCAGATCCTGAACCCGAACAGTTCTGTGAGGGGGAAGGGTTGGGAGGTCCTCTGTGGCCATACCTGTCTTCCCTATCTATGTGCCATATCAGCTAATTGTATAGTCATCTACAGTTGTACAGTCATGTCTTTGAGCTCAGACACTGTCTCCTGGGGCATCCTTTTATCTAGTGTACTCTGAACTGTTCTAGGTAAGGAACCATGATGAGTTTTCATCAGAGCTGGCTACCAACTGCACAGAACATACTGTGAGCAGGGACCCCCATGATCCTACCTGGAACTGAAATCTGATATGGAAACAGTGGCAAGAACAAGTTAATAAGTTACAAATGCATCATTGAAAACAAAATAACTTGGAGACTGACATAGGAGGACCCTAAGTTTGAGCCTAGCCTGAGCAACTTAATGACTTAGGTGACACCTTTTCTCAAACTTAAATGCATTATGAGCCTAGGGCTGGGGATATAGTTCAATGCAAAGTACTTCTAGTACTAGAAAACAAAACAAAATGGAACAAAACACAAACCCTTAAGCCCCCAGTAGATTCTGAGTTGGAACATGTCCCTACTCTAAAAGACAGATTAACAAGAGAAAAACAAAAATATATTAACACATATCTCATATATGTATGAGAGACAATCAGTTGTCGGTAGTTGTCAAAGTATTGGCTTTTAATTACAGTTTTTAGAGTATCTTCTACAAAGAATAGTACATTTTTAGAGATCTGAGAAGAGAAAGAGATGTGATTTTTAAACTCCATTGTGGCAAGGCATGTCATTGGTGGGTAGAGGCTGCCTAGCACAGTGTGTGGATGTAATTTTTCTCTAGCACCCTCTCCCTGGCTGATGCAGGTCTAAGGCTGTCTTCAGTGGTTACCTTTATTCTCATAGGCAGAGATAGGGACAGTCGAGATGACTTCTATCTTTGTAAATATCCTGCTTTTAGGCAAATAGAGAGAAGCAAGAGAACTCTCCTTTATGACTTTCTAGATTGTCTTCAGCCCCACAGTCCCTCATGTCCAGGGATGGTTCAGAGCACACTGGTCTGTACTGAGTACCCCCCTGAAGTTGTCACCAAGCTTTAAACAGTGTAGCTTCATCTAACTTCTCTCGGAGGCCTGCTCTTCTAGAACTCTAAGAGTGACAGGACGGGGTCAGATAGCAGCCCTCAACTTGCCCAACCTGCCAGGCAAGGTAAACACGAGGGTGGAATTTGATAAAAGCTGAGGTCTGTCCCAGTTGTGCAAATAGAGGCTCGGGCATTGACATAAGGAGTTTGTTCTTGGACTGCAGCTATTCCTTTCTCTACCTCTCAGAAGACTCTAGAGAGCTTCCAAACAGAAAGTCCCTGCATGAGTGTGGGCACTACTGCTGGTGTCAACAGAATCTGTGCTGGTATTTTGAAGATAATACCCAGTGTTTACAGATAATAGTTGAGAGTCATTCTATTGAGAGGTAGAATTTTCATTTCTCTTTTGCTTCCCATACACACACACACACACACACACACACACACACTTCTACAGTGAACCCACAGACCTGAAACATCCATCCTGAGCCAGAAACCTGGTTCCCATTGAGGCTGACCCACAGGACTCTGTCTGCTCTTTGGGGTCTGCTGTCTTCAACCAGCATCTCTAGTACTTATTACTAAACTTCCTCACAAACCCACACTTACACAAACAACCCAGACCTTTTACATGGAGGTTTTGCTCTGTAATTCAAATATAGGCCTTTCAATGTGAACAGCTTACTACTTTCCATTTACAACTGAAATTTTTGTTCTTGTATTTTCTTGCTTTGCCAAGTAACCACTAAAAGGCACAAAGATTTCTATTTTAGTATCTCAAGCTTCCTAAGTTTATTTTTTTAGTAGTTCATGCATTCTTTCCTCCAGCCTTGATCTAGTCTGAGCCCCAGAGCTACACTACATGCACATTAACTTCAAACAGCATAACCAGAACAGCTCATGATGACCAAGAACAAAACAATTTTGAAGATAAAGTGTAGTCAAAATTTAAGGGCAAGGATGGGTTCCTTTAACATATCCACTTTACAGACTGATTTTATTTTGAAGGGTGCTTTTATTTTATTTTGAGGTTGAATCCACATAAACCTCAAAATGACAGGCACATGCTCTACCACTGAGCTATTACCCCTACACACACTTTGAGAAGCAAGATTGCTCAAAGAACTTGACCAAAAGCTTCCCAGTGAGATTAGCCAAGATATCCTGGGCCCTCAGTTTTCTGCTTCCAGTCCCCTCTTAGCTCCTCTAAATAGGATGATAGGGTCTGCTATGGCAGGGAGAACTAAAATATATACAGGGTGCATCACTTTGCCAGGTTTAGCTGTCCTATAACAGAAAACAAATGCACAAGTGTTTCAAACATTTTTTCCCATGAGTAATCGAAAGGAAAATAGAGGGTCAGCCATCCAAGCTTTGTGTGCATTAATTTGGATCATGCCAATGCAAGATTTCATTGTCTTTCCTATCCACCCTCTTCAGGATGCACCTATTTGTGCTCATGGTGTCAGGATGCATTGCCAGTTATCACATCCGTGTTTTAGGCAGAAAGAAAGGGCAGAGTGAACAGAAATGGGCACTTGTGCTGCCTGCATTAGGCCTTTTTAAAAGATTTTCTGAGTCTGGATTCTGTGACCCTGTTTGCAATTCTTTGGCTAGGTGTGGCCCATATGATTATTTCCTGCTTCAGTGGAGACACATACCAGGCCTTCCTGGTTAGGCTGTGTTTCTCCAAGAGTGAAGAGGAAGAAAACATTGAATAGGCAATAAATAGTCCCCTCACACCATGAGAGAAGGGCTGTAGGTTCTGCTAGAGGGGAAACTATTCCATCCAATGAAGAGCCATGGGGAAGAGAAGCCAAATACAGTGGAGAACCTTCAGACGCCATTTATTTTAATCTTGATGCATATTTCTGAGCAGCTGCTTAATCCTTCCTTCAGAAGTACTCATGTGTCCTTTGGCTTTCAGGTGATATATCGTCTCCTGGCCTCTTCCTCTGACACAGGGGTTTCTTTTTTTTTTTCCATTTATTTTTATTTTATTAAAATACAAATGTCAATCAGACAGTTTCAAAACACCTTAACCATACAGAGTCGATGAATTAATACATAGCAAACTGTTTTCATAACGTTTTGGTATTGTACAAGGTGCATACATGATATTATATTTACAGGTTTTTTTATAGCTGAAATTATATCAAAAATTCAA
>PVKA01043727.1:0-16560 GCA_004027165.1 Ctenomys sociabilis
TGTGAGTATAAAGGGGGCTATAGTATTCATGGCACGGTGGTAAGTGGCAAGCTGGTTGACTGCAGGGACAAAATGGCATGAGCCTATATTCAACAGAGTAATACTGGAACCACTAAAACAAGCTGGAAGTATTCAGTTAAACCTAAACTTACTTCCACTGGGAATGGCAAAAAAGGACAATGCCCTAAGGAGTGCACAAATTACCAAACAGAAATGCACTCTTCTTGTTATGATACCTTTCAGGAATGTGTGGGACCAAACTCTGAAATATATTACATAACCACATTGCTTAAGTCCAAATGTGCTACCCTGGGAGGGGACTGGTCTAATACTCCCACTGTTGTAGGTAATCCTAAGTTCTCTCAGGCTTCATGTGTGGGTACTGCTGACAGCCTGTTTGCTGGTCCTGACGTGCCCCTATTCATATATCAAATGGTGGGGGCCCTCAAGACAGTCTCAGGGGACAAGATGTAGAACAAAGATTACGGGAATTGGAGGACCAACTGTTTCCAAAGCTTCATTATCACCCCCCGGCACTTCCCAAGCCACATGGAGTTGATTTGGACGCTCAAACCCTAGACATTCTTGGAGCCACTCATCGTGCGCTCAATGCCTCCAACCCTCACTTGGCAAGTGACTGTTGGCTATGTCTAGCACTTGGTGCACCCTTGCCTTTAGTGATCCCCTCCATGCAGACTGGTGCCCCCTCTGAGATTCTCAGGAACTGCTCTATTTCACAACCTTTTAGAGTCCAACCCGCAGGATTAAATAATTTTTACATGTGTTCAGAGCCTTAGTCTTGGCGGCAATGATTCTATAAATCTTGGCGTTGTTGCCTTTGGCAGCTGTGTCGATCTTTTTAACACATCCTCCCTTATGTGTCCCCCTCCTGGCCAGGTGTTCATATGTGGAGGTAATTTGACATATATCTTTCTCCCTGTGAACTGGACTGTCTCTGTGCAGTTGCCTCCCTGCTCCCTGACATTGACATTATCCCTGGAGACTACCTCTGCCAATCCCTAGTTTTGAATATGCCCTAGGCCGCTCCAAAAGAGCAGTGCAAATGATCCCTCTTCTAGTGGGTATGGGCCTGTCTGGAGCCATAGGTAAGGGCGGGGCAGGGGTGGGAGTGGCACTACACTCCTATGCAAAATTGTCTCAACGGCTTGTTAATGATATTCAGTCCTTGTCTCATTCCATCCAGATGTGCAAGATCAAATTGATTCATTAGCAGAGGTGGTCCCTCAAAACAGGCGAGGACTGGATCTCCTTACCACCAACAAGGGAGGGATTTGCCTCGCGCTTCAAGAGAAATGTTGCTTTTATACTAATAAGTCTGGTATTGTCTGAGACAGAATTGCAAGTTTGCAGGAGGATCTGATTAGGAGAAGACAAGAGCTGATTGGCAGTCCATTTTTAGGGGCCGAGAATGGGCTTCTACCATACCTTCTTCCAGTTTTAGGACCTCTTTGCATACTTCTGCTCCTGGTCACCTTTGGCCCCTGTATTTTCAATAGATTAATCACTTTTGTTCGAGAACAGATAGATTCTGCCTTAATGAAACCCATTCAGGTCCATTATCATAGGCTTGAGATGGCTGATCGGGCTAGCTGTGATGAAGTTCACCCTGCCTGTGATGAGGCGGAGGTGGCCATCCCTTAGCCTTCCCACCCTGGGTGAGATGGTCAGGCCAGCCAAAGACAGGTAATAAGGAGCATGCATGAGACACTGCTCACTGACAGGAAGAGGATCCTTGCTATCCTACTATCCTATGACGGGAAAAGCTTGAGTTGGACCAGTGCAGAGGACTCCTCAACCTAAGACAGGCGCTGCCCCCTCAAGGGATGGCCAGGTAAGCCTTGCATAAAGAAATAAAATAAAAAAGGGAAACCTGTGGAGGGTACCATAGTCCAGAAGCCTTCGTTTCTATTCCTTTTATGGATATTAGTTACACTTCCTGTAGAATTGCTGCATCATGACTTCCAGCCACATATTCCTTTGGTTAGACTTCCTGTCATGTGCTCCTTTAGTTGATCACCTGAGTATTGTTAGCCTATAGCATTACCCTAATATATCTACATCATTAGTGACGTTGACTTCCCTTCCCTCTGCTATATAAGCTGTATCGCTTCCTTGAATAAACGAGACTTGATCAGAATCCTGTCTTGTCTCCATTTCTCACGCACCTGTTCTTTGTCTTCGGCAGTCCCTCTCCTCTCCTAGGTGACCTGTGTTGACTGACCCGCTGGACAGGACAAATTATAGATAACATTATGGAAAAATTATTTCTAAATATGGATACCTTGAATGTCATAAAACTTAGCAGCTATGTCTGCAGAACTTGATACACAAACGTATTCATGCATGAACGAAAACAAAGGTAGACAAGTAATTAACAAGATGATAAAAAAGACAAAGGGATAGTAGGACGAGTGAGAAGGCAAAATTTTAGGAACATTCTGAGACAATATGAGGTCAGTGAAAATTTAATGCCTTTAGAAAATTAAAGCTAACGCCCATTCTTAGGTGGCGTCTGCGTTTGGACACCAAGCACAGCCACCAGGAACAAAGGACTCATACAATTTGTAAGTTATGGAATTTTACAAGTGCTTGCTTGTTATCACTGTGTGAATACCCTAATGAGGGTAGAGAAGCTGTGCAGTGCTTTAAGGAAGTAAAGAATAGCGGCAGAAGGCAATAGTGCCCTCCCTGTGCAAGCATCCGTTGACCAACTGGAGCTCTCATGCAGTGGGTTTGATTAGGAATGAATTCAGGGGCATTTTCAGCAAGGACTTTGCAATACTAGATAAAACAGAAATTTTGAGGCAATATGGCTTAAGACTGTTTCACTATTAGCTGCCTTCTTTACTGGCTGACTTGGCAGCAGCCCATTTGCTTGCTTCCAGCTATAGCATGCATATGGGCAGCATCCATCAATCTCCTGCATTACACTTACTTTATCCTTCATGCCCTTCTGAGCATATAACTATTAAAACAGCTCAAGTGTAAGTTATGGTCACTATAAAAAGGAGTTCGGGGGCACTGATACCAAGGGACCAGGCAGAACTGAAGGTGAATTCTATATTGTTTAAATAAATGAGCAGGATGTCAGACCACAAATTTGGAAAGTTTGCTTTACAAATAGGCCCTAAGATAGAGATTGATTGG
The DNA here is from genome assembly GCA_004027165.1 of Ctenomys sociabilis. NCBI lineage: Eukaryota > Metazoa > Chordata > Mammalia > Rodentia > Ctenomyidae > Ctenomys > Ctenomys sociabilis. The sequence goes on from PVKA01043727.1 coordinate 3,169, forward strand.
TTCATCATTTGCTCAAATTTATTTAGCAATTTTATTGATTATATTGACCCATTTCAGAACATTCACAGAAAATCTTTATTACTAAATTTCATTAGCTGTACCACCAGGTGTTCCAAGGAAGAATACTTGATGGATATGAGGGGAGAATTACTGATACTCCACTTAAATATATTTACCTGTATTTAAAAGCTTAGCACAGGGATACACAGAAAGAATATCATATATATTGTTTTCCCCTTGCTGACTTACAAAAATAAGTGGGTTGTCTTTAAACTTCTTACATCACTTCTAATTTTTAATTCTTCCTCATGACTGAGAAACATTATCTTGTTAACCCTCATTCTTACTCATAAGTTCAAAAAATAGGTTTGATGGGGTAGGGAAAGCTATCTGCTTTATAGTGCTGCATTTTCCTTTGCTCCATTCTACATAAGGACTGAAGAAACATGGAAGTTGGCAGGTGAATTTGACTCAGCCCCGAAGTAGATGCCATAATCTAGTCTTTATGAGAACATATCATGATATAAAATGTATTTTTGACTGCTTCTTTTCCTGTATTTCTCTATTGGTTCAAAACATAAAGCATTCATTGGGACTGGAGCACCATAATAAGAGAATTGTTATTTCTTTCATTCTATTGGATGAGAAAATGACTTCTCAACACAATGTCAATTAAAAAAATATTTGATACTGACAATTGAATTCAAGAAGTTCTTATTGATCCATATCTCTGGACTTTTTATTTTTAATTGGTAAACATCCTTGGTAAGTTGTTAGCTTGCCCAACCTATCCTTAAACTTTCTCTCCTCCTGTGCTAGCCTCCAAGAGTGGAAATTATAGGCAGGTACCAATGTGTCTAGTTTAAACTAATTATATGTAAGGTTGAAATGTAACAATAGTGCCTCCACATAGGTCATCCACATCAGAAAAAAATGTTAAGAAAGAATAAGAAAAAAGTCCAGGGAAGGGGAGAAAATGGGAGACTATGATTACAGAGAAGAGGAAACAAGAGAGGAAGAAGAAAGGAGAGGAGAGGAGAGAGGAGAGGAGAGCAGAGGAGAGAGGAGAAAGTAGGATCCAGGAGGGAAGGGAAGGTGAAAGGAGAAGACTCTTAAAACAGTGCAGGCAAGGGTGCCAGAGAGATAGCTCAGTAGAATAAACAACTGCCTGGCAAGTGCAAGGTCCTGAGTTCAATCTCTGCTACACACGCGTGTGTTTGTGCGCACACACACACACACAAACACACAATGAAGGAATGCAGGAAATAACTTCTGGCACTTCAGATTCAAGACTACGTTAAGTCACCAATTAGAGTTTGGAGACTGAGCTTTGAATGTAGTAAGTCAGAGAATAAAAGAATGCATAGAAGTCAGAAGTGTATTTTCTCTGTAGAAATATAAAGTGAAGAAGCATGGGAGCCTAAAGTGTGGGAGTATGAAACAAAATGACAGTTGTCTAGAATGACACTTGCCTTTCTGAGACGCTGGGGATAAAGAACATGGTCAAAAGTATTCTAGAGGCTTTATGGTTTAAAGAGCACAAGAATGGTGGGTACCAACTTCCTTTCTACCCAACACCGTTTGCCATATTCCTGTGATAAGAACACAGATTCATGTATCTCAAACCTCCTCTTCAAAGCACTGTTTATATATCACCATGATGTCATTATTTGATTGATTAAATCTGTTAAATCGGTTTTACACTAATCTGTGCCTAAGTCCTGTCAAATAAGACATGAGTGAAACTTGTGATGTCAGCTTGAACAAATTAAGAAACCCATGGACGAATGAAAGTGACTGTAGTGAGTGAGATGTGGGCCACCAAGCACAAAGCCACACCCAGGTGTGAGTGGCATCCACCAGGAGGCTTCTTCCTCCAATGGAATTAAAAGAGAAAGAAAACGCTCCTGCCTGCACATCCCTCGCTCATGTTGTTGCCATTCTCTTTGATCCTTGGTCTCCAGCTTTCTTCAGTGTTCTGGCTCAGACCTTTGAGCTTTCTAACACAGGCTCATACCAGACTCTGAGTGAGTTCCAGGCTTTGCACAGGATTCTCCACGCCCTAGTGCATGCAGGCCCATTTTACATCCTTCCCACAGTGCCTCTCTGTGGCTTTTTTAAGTCTATGATGTATCATGTCTAAATCACCTCCACCTCCACCTTCACCTTCGTTTCCATCTATCTGTATCTTCTTCTAGTAAACCCTGATACAGATATCAAAATTAAATAGTACAAAATTACACAAAATGATTAAATTTTCAATAATATTTAACTTGCTATTTCATTATTCCTCATTGGTGAAAGTTGCTAGGCAACCTAGGGTCATGTGTTAATAACTTCACAAAAGTGTAAATAAAGGACTATTTTATTATGAAAAATATGTATATGTATACACAAGAGAGTTCACATAGATATATAGCTTCTTACTCTTAGTTCATTGACAATAAAAGTTTGTACTATATTGTTTAGACAAAATATCATGTCTATATCTTGTCCCTTGAATAACTACTACAGAAGACAATATGCAATGTGTTAGTTATTAGAACCATCCTACTAAACTGTTTTGAAACTGTTTTACTGCTATTTTATCTTTTTTTTCCTTATTAAAATTAACAAAAACAAATTTGTGCTTTCTTCTCCTGTATATTTTTAAATATTAGGTGATTATTTACATTTATTGACAACTAAGTTTTCAGATACACTTCCATTAGCAGATTCAATTAACAGTTCTGAACTCTTTTTTCTATGTTTTTGGTACAGGGCCTTGCCAAGCAGCTCAGACTCCTAGTGATCCTGCTATTTCAGCCTTCCCAGTGCTGGTATCACAGGAGTGTGCCTTCACGCCTAGACTTGTTCACAGACTCAGTGCACCAGGGGGCAGGGCTGGCATGGCCTGTGTTTTCAGGGATCAAACTCTGGTCATGAGCTTGCCAAAGCAGGTGCCTTAGTCCACTGGGCTATCTCACCTGCCCTTAGTAATTATGAACCTTTACATACTATTTTCTTAATCCAGTGCACTCACATGTAACAAAAGTTTCTTAAAAATATTAAATAACTGTTTATGGAAGGCTTTATACAATAAATTTCATTTTAAAAATAAAAGTCCTTTTTCTTTCATTTTGTAAAAGAAAATCTGAATGAAAGAACATGTTCAAAAGAGCATTTAAGTAATATACCATCTCTCCTGGTAAGGTTTTACTGTCTGTGGGTTGTTGCAAATGCTTGTTTACCTTCAGGAACAAATGTTAAATATGCTTTTTGCAGAAAGCCACCGGGATCTTTAAAGTGTTTCTGGCTAATTGGTGAAAAAATTCATAGAAGCAGGAGTAGCAGATGGAAAGAGAGTTGGCCAACCTACTGGCCGTAAAACACAGGTGCCAAAGCGCTCAAAAGTAATTGTCCATTTTGGAACTAATTTCTGGGAGAACAACTGTTTGCTATTGAAGCAAACATTTGGGCTAGAAGAAAATACCAAAATAAAACATTTTCTTAGCAGAAACAAATATTTAAGTAGAGAAACACTTGTCATAGTAAATATGCTATTTCAGAGTAAAAGTAAAAGAATTACAAAAAAGAGTGAAGCAGATTATATATATATATATATATATATATATATATATAATTGATATTCAATGTAGAATGTGCACATATTTACCTTTTAATTCACACATTTTATGATTGACAGGACAGTAGCATATTGAAACTTGATAAAATTTTGCCTCAATAAAAAAGAATATATATTTGTCATGCCCTGTTTTAAACTATTTCATTTATATAGTAGATTTAATTGCAGTTGAAAAATGATCATGTAAAGAAAATTAAATTAAATTACTCCGCAAGAGATGGCTAAACAGTTCAGTGGATTAAAGTGTCCTCCAGCAGGTGCAGGGATTGGGGGTTCAGTCCGGGGCCTGCAGTGCCCACCCTGCCCCTGGGGCTTGGCGAAATGGCAATCAAGGCTGTGCATGGTGGCGCAAGCCTGTAATCTCAGCTCTTGGGAGGCTGTAAACAGGAGCATCACTACAAGTCCAATTTAGTAGTGAGACCCTGAGCACCCTATAGACCCTTCCCTAAAATACAAAAACAAAACAACAACCAAAAAAAAATTAACTCATCTTCAAACATATTTGCAAAGACCTGCATGTTGGTTATGGTGAAAATGTGTTAGTTACATATATTATTGAATTATAAAACTTGAGCATATTTTAATTTGTATGGTAAACTTTTTTGTTTCGTTTTGCACTTTAGTAAGGGTCTACAGGTTCTCACTATGTAGATCGGACTCATAGTGATCTGCCTGTGTTCAGCCTACCAAATGCTGAGATTACGGGCATACGCCACCACACCCAGCCTCCATCTCCATCTCAGCTCGCCCCAGGGGCAAGGCTAGCGCAGCACACGTGGGATTGAATTCCTGCTGCTGCATCTACCTAAGCAGACACTTTAATCCACTTAGCTATTTGGCCAGCCCACAATACACATTCTGACAAAAAATAGTATCAAAATCATCAACTGGAAATAAAGTGAACTCCAAATTAGATTTTTACCTATTTTTGCTTATTACTTAGAGAATGTTGCTTTTGGGACATGATTTTACCATGAATCAACTCTTACATTAACATTTCACTATTTTTCTGCACATGTTCTAGAAATTCAGAATTTTGTTTTTCTTTTTAATGTATTAAAAAATGTATTGGACTCTTAGTGACCCTCCCCTTTTCAGCATCCCAAGTACTGGGATTACAGGCATGCCCTACCATGCCCAGAATCTGTAGCCTGCTCAACATGTCCAGGGGCAGGGCCAGTGCTGCATGTGGTACCAGTGATCAAACTTCTGTCCCTGTTCTTGCCTAAGCAGATAGTTCACTGAGCTATCCTGCAAGCCCAATAATTCAGTTTTTAGAATGTTAACAAATTTAAATTTAATCTACTTTAATCTTCTCACAAAAAAAGGCCTGCCAAATAGCTCAGAAGATTAAAGTGCTTGCTAACAGGCTCAAGAGCTGGGGCTTCGATCCCTGGACTTCACATGCTGGCCCCACACTCAGAGCACACTGAGATGGCAATTGAGACTATGCATGGTGGCACATGCCTGTAACCTCAGCTCGTGGTAGGCTACAAACAGGCAGATCACTACAAGTATGATCTAGTACAGAGACCTTGAACACCCAGTAGATGTTTCCCTAAAATACAAAAAGAAAATTTTTAAAAATTGGGGAGATAGCTCAGTAGAATGAGCACCTGCCTGGCAAGCACAAGATTCTGTGTTCAATCCCTGGTACCACACACACACACACAAAAAAAAAATAATAATAATAATTAATAATAAAAAATTAAAGAAATCTTCTGACTAATTACAGATGGGCAAATTGACTTCTGAATTACATAACAAATTAGTTACATACGCACTAAGACTCTCAGTCTCCTAATTGTCATAACAGTCTTACGTGAACCACATTTTCTGGTTTTCTCTTGTATTTAGAAGAGCAGAATGAGAGGCATTCCAAGCGTGACCCTTCTATTACACATTGCTAACATTATTTCTATAATCAAGACGATTAAGTAACATTTTATGGCATACTAAATTAAAATATTTTGTGTAATGTTGTGGGGTTTTTTGTACTTATTTATTTATAAACTGATGGAAGAGTGACTAAATCCAATAGTAAATTAGTAAAATTTCTTTAATCATTTTGATTGTTTTGTATACAATTAAAGATACTTTAAATTGTACCAAAGCATTATTAATAGTTTTCCATATTGTTTTTCAAGTTATTCAAATGCATACTACAGTAAATAAACTTCATGGAATTGTGTAATAAATGATTAATCTTGCATTAATGTTCAAACGTTTTTTTCCTCTGTACTTTAGGGAAGGGTCTCCAGGGTGTTCTGGGTCTCAATACTACCTTGGACTCTTAGTGATCCGCCTGTTTACAGCCTCTGAAGAGCTGGGATTACAAGCATAAACCATCAAGCCCTGTCTCAATTGCCTTCTCAGTGCACCCTGGGGCCTGGTCTAGCACAGCCCGCCTGGGGATATAACTCTAGGCACCCACGCCTCCTTGCAGGTGCTTTAATCTACTGAGCTATTTGTCCCGCCTTTTATTTCTTTTTCTTTTCTTGAAAACAAAGGGCTCACAATAATGAAAAAAGAGAGCTGTTAATAATGAAAAAAGGACAAATTCTTTTAACCAATCACTTCTTTTCTTTCTTTCTTTCTTTCTTTCTTTCTTTCTTTCTTTCTTTCTTTCTTTCTTTCTTTCTTTCTTTCTTTTTTTCTTTCTTTCTTTTATTTTATTTTTATGGGTGGAGCCAGGGATTGAACTCAGACCCCTTCCCAGGGAAGCATCCGTTCCACTGAGCCATCTCCCAGGCCCCATTATTTTCTTTTAAAAGCACAGAACTACAGTAAGTTTTTGCTTTGTACAGCCATCTAGAAACTGTGAAACCGGACCCTATTGTGCACTGAACCTGCTTATCAAGCAGGAAGCTCCACAATTCACAAAAATCCTAACCTTATAAGGAGGACACAGGAGACCCCTAAGAGCATCGTCACAGACACGAGATTTGAAGCAAGCTTTAACTTTTTGATGTCACATTTTCTGCTTACCAGAATGGAGAGTAAGAAAGCAAAGGAGAGACACTATAGCAATAATTGGTATATATTTAGAGGACCAGAATGACAGGCACGCCAAGTGTGATCCTATTACACATTGTTATCTTCAGTGCGTAATGTCTCTCAAGTAAAAGGTTTTGCTTTTTGTTTAAATAAAGGGTAATAAATGAAAAAGAAGACACAAGAAGAACAAATGTCACAGGGCTGTCCTGCTATACTGCTGTATATGGTTAGATTTTTAAATTTCTGTGTAAAAATATCTAAGTGTTTATTCCTATTTTTTAAATTATTTTTCTCTTCATATTCCATAGGGACTTAAAGTTTACCATACTAATATTTGACAGAAAATACCTGTTCCATGTTATGCCTAAGATGTTTGATATTTAGGCAGATAGTTAGGGTAAACTGAACTGCATATGTTGGGAATAATTTTCTTTACTGGAGGATTAACAACCTAAGTTTGCAGATCAAAAATTGGAGAAAAGGTAGGGCTGCAAGGACAGCCAACATTTTGGCCCTAGCCTTTCAAGGTCAGTGAAGACTCAGGACATAGGAGAACCTGTACTGCAATATCATGGAACTCAGTTGTGTCCCCAATTTTCTGATCAAAGAGAACATGGAGCCACAGAGGAATGTGATGGATGATATATATTGTGCCTAAGGAGAGTCACATGGAGAGAAAACATTCTCTCAGGATTTCATGGAGAGCAGATTGGTTAAGCAATTGCCATGACTTACCCACATGGCTGACACTGACAAAGGATTTACATAGTGCAGTACAGGGTTACAGGATAAATCCTGAGGGTACGTGACTGACGTTGTCAGATACAAAAGTTACATTTCTTGTTATATTGGTCTCACTTTATCTTGGTCTTAACCATCCAGCAGAAAAGTATAAAAACTAGGTATATGAAGTGGAGCCATATTAATGCGCTGAGCTGTGAAAGGCTCAAGTCAACAACTTCTGCAGATAACCCACCACTATTGTGGACTGCTGGACTGTGCTGGATTATTTTACTGAATTCATGCACCTATAATATTTAGATGCCAATGGAATACCCATATCTGACAGGACTAAACAAAAAAAAGGGGATACAAAGGAAGGACTATTTTGTATGTGTATATAGAATAGTTAGGGTAGATATAAAGCTACTTTTGCTTAATTCAATGAGAAGAAAGATTTGTACTAATAGTGTTTGGATAGGATATCTTGTCTGCTTCTTGTGCTATCAATAACCACTAAGAAGATAATGATATGTAATGTATTAATTATTGAAACTGTTTTATTAATCAGTTTTGAAACTCTCTCATTGCTATTTGTTTCTCAATGGAATAAAATAAAATAAACTCCACAGTATTCATAATTGTGATGAATAATTACATAAACATAGCATAGCTACTGGATGCAGCCATAGTGCTAGGAAATATTTTGATTAAAAATATAGATGATTAGATGGTATTTAAGAAAAAGTTTAAAATTCAATAAAATTTGATTCAGTTATAAAATGGAAGAGTACAAAAGACTTGCTACAAGAAAATATAAAACTGAACATTGTGCTTTTCTTTAATTCATTGAAGAACAGTGTATAAACCATAAATAAGATGTCATAAGTTGCTGAAGATCAATAAGTGCAAAGAGGTCTAAATGCATAGATCTAAGTAAAACAAGCCCCTCTTGTAGTGAGAGCCAGGCTGCCTTCATGGGATCACTGCGTATTCAAGTTTTCATGGATAGAATAGCAGACCTTTAGAAAGAATAAAAATATTTTTCTAGGATTAAAAAAAAACCCTACTAAACCTTCTAATAACATTTTTTTTGCAATAATGGATTAAAAATGGAGAAATTCCAATGCAAAAACATCATTTTCCCATAAATTCCCCCAACACACGCACCCAGGAATTTTAGTAAAGGATTGCAAAGAGAGGCCTTGCTTATATTTTTGTTGCATAAATGACTGTTCTTCCTATCTGATAATTTGCCCTGTATGTACTATTGCAACCTCTATCTGAAAGCTGTATGTATATTTCTCTTTAAGTCTATGTTAGATGGGTAGAAACACAGATATCTTATAATCCATATGGATGGGGCACTGGGCAGGATCAAGAAAATGTCAAAACACAGATATTTAAGACATTTTTAAATTTAAAAAAATTGTAAAAAAGAGAAAGCAAAGAAAAAAGGGAGAAAAAACATGCACAGGGACTAAGCACACTCCATGTTTACTTCTGACAACTCCAGCTCAGAATTTCTTAGAATGGTATTATTTGAACAACACAGTATGGAGGCATGTATGTAGAAGAAACTCAAGCACAGGGACAGAGTTTAGAAATAAAAATTTGCCGTCACATCTACCTTCTAAATGCTCTTCAATGTTTCAAACAACTGTGTTAACACAGAAACTTGCAAGAAATTAATCTTCACAATGTAATAAATATTTAAGAGTTTTATTCCTTTTGCAACTAAAATGTGAGTAGCTCACAATTTTACATTACACTTCAAAACAATGTCATGAAGAATTACTCTTTAGGGATTTCTCACAATCTTTCTCGCTATTTCTGCTATGCTGGTGATGATGTAGACAAATAGGAAAGTGTAGATAGAAACTTTAAAGGTAAGGATCAAGGGAGAGTGAGATGCAGTCCTTGCTGTTTGAAATTCACAACTTTCTAGTAGTACTGCAACCTATCCTGTGACACATGGAGTATAGTATACCCTCTGAAAGGGGGTATAGTGGAAGTTTAGTCACATAACTGGTTTGAAGGTATACAAATGAAGTTCGTAATTATCAGACATATGAATACAAGGAAGACAATAGGCTCTGCGATTGCCTGCGTGTTGATGGTGACAGGTTCTGGCCTAAGTACAGACTGCTGAACTGTCAAGGTCCGGATTCAACATGGCTCAATGCCAAACACAATAGCTTGTCTTCCCAATGACCATTCCCTCCTCAGCATGCTGTGAGGGACCGGAGATCAAATCCAGGTCTGGTGCTTGCCAAGGCAGGTGCTTAGTCTGCTGAGCTATCTCACTAGACCTAGTAAGGTTATTTTTGAATCTAAGAAGTTATGTTAAATCTTTAAAAAATTAAACATGTTGTATAATAAATGTTCAGAATTAGTGAAATTTAATGAAATCTATTACAAGAACAATAACCATGTTTATCAAATTAGTATAATCACTCTAGAGAAGTTTCTTTTCTAGTTAGTAATACTGTATTCCATAGATGTTGCCACACACCAATGAAGGGAGAGACATGGACCGTATGCCCACCATGTCTCTACTGGGAGCAACTGTAACATGTTGTATACTGAAAAAAAAACAAAACAAAAACAGAACAACAACAAAAAAAGAAGTTCATACTTGGAGAACTCCCAGGTCCTTGTCCACAGTCTTCTTCCCTGGCTTTGAAGTTAATTAGGGCTTTTTCACTGTCATAAAACATTTCCATAGTATAACAGATTTGGAGACTTTCCTGTATCCCTACTACAAATTCTGAAAACTGAGGGTGATCTTAGAAAGGTGAATTTAGTTCATGTCATAAAGGGAGGTGGATTTTATCAGATTACTATCAGAACCATCTATTAGAAATTTCTATAAGGGTATCTTTTTTTTTTTTTTTTTTCAGAACCAGGGATTGAACTCAGACTCTTACACTTGTCAGGGAAGCACTTATTCCACTGAGCCATCCCCCTGGCCCTTCTGTAAGGGTTTCTTCATGAATGGGTTAGATTTTGTCAAATGATATTTCTACATCTATTAAGATGAGCATGTGACCCTCGACTCTGTGGGTGTGATGCAGCACGCTCATTGATTGGTACAGGTCCAGCCATCCCTGCATCCATGAATTGAATCTTACTTCATAGTTTTGTGTAATCTGCTTGATGATTTGCTGTACTCTGCTTGCCAGTAGCTCACTGAGGATTTCTGCAGCTGTGTTTACCAAGAAGATTGCCTATACCTCTGTTTCTTGCTTGGAGCTTCTTGGATTTTGATCTCAAGGTAATACTTGCTTCCAGAAGTGACTTTGAGAGAAATAGAACTTCCTTTTCAATTTCATTAAAGAGTTCGTGTAGTAGCGGCATTAGACCTTCTCTAAATTTCTTGTAGAATTCAGCAGTAAATTGATCAGGACAAGGGCTTTCTTTTGTTAGTAACTTTTTGGCTATATATATTTAATTTAATTGACTGCTTTAGATAATTAGATATTTTGTATCTTCTTGATTCAGTTTTGGTAATTTACAAATATCTAGGAACCTGTCCATTTCTTTTGTGTTTTCTACCTTCTCCAATTAGGTACTGATGTTTTTTTTTTTTTTTCTTTTTTTTTTCTCAATTTCTTGTGAAATCCACCAAAATCTGCTTTGAATTCTTCATTTTCCTACCTAATTTCATGGGTTTGATTCTTTTCTTCCTTTTTTTTTATGGTAACACTATTTATGGGTCTGTCAATTTTATTTAATATTGCAAAAAACTAATCAATTCACTGGTGTTATTATTGTCTTAATCTCAATTGCAATAATTTCTTCTCTGATATTTATTGTTTCCTTCTTTGTACAAGTCAAGATTTGAGCATGACTTATGCTTTTCTAAGAACTTTTAAGTTCAAAATTGAACTCAATGTGTTTTCCTGATGTGATATTTCACCTCTGTAAAGGTACATTGTAGAACTATTTTCATGAACCTCATATATTCTGGTATGTTGCAATGGCAATATTTTTTAATTATTTAAACTGTCTAATTTCTTCTTTAATTTTTTCTGTAACGTGTGATTGTACAGGACAGTGTCTTTTAATTTCCATATGCTTATGTAGTTTTGGGTTTTTTTGTCATTGATTTCTAACTTCATTGCACAATGGCATCAGGGTGTGCATGGGACAATTTCTATTCCTTTGCATTTACTTACACATTTTCTGTGAGCAAGTGTGTGGTCTGTTTTGCAAGACATCCAATACACAGTTCAAGAGAATGGGTTTTCTGATGTTGCAGAGCAGAATGCTCTGGTCCTCGGACTTCTAAATTATACAGGTACCAACTCTGAATTTAGCTTCTTTTTTTACACAAATAAATGTTTAAATTTTAATTCTATCATAAAATTTCTTATGAAACTAAAGCTAGAACAGTATAAAGCATTGAAATTTGTTGTAATATACGTCTTAGAAAAAGTTGGCGGTAAGAACAAGTATTCAAACTGGTGAGTAGTTACTTATCAGGTGTTCCCTGGTGACAAATGTAGGCACTATGTGGAGGGAGAGGTTGACACATCAGTCCCTTCAGTGAACATATGTAAGGAAAGAGATGAAAACATGCTTTTATGGATAAATTCATAAAAATAGAGTCAAACTGAATGTCAAATTTTTGATAGCATTTAAATGCATTCCTCAAAATAAACAATATATATGATATAATAATATATAATACTATGTGATGTATTTTTTCCAAGTTTAGCCAACATTTTTAGGACTATCTCAAAGAAATTTTATTTTTTTCTGCTCTAAACATATTTTTGCCTAGTATCTAAATTTGCTTCATATTACTTAATTTATTTGAGCAGATTCATTGCAAATAACAAGAGAAACATATAATTTATAAACTTAAGATACAAAGTAATTATCAGATATATCTTTAGAAGATCACCAACACACAAAATTCTGTGATTATGCACATACTGTCTTCATAAGTTTTAGCTATATTTTATTTTCATTGTTGAAAAATACAGCACAGTTCCATTTTTAAATTTTGTATGTGAAATACATTGTTACAAGGTACATACCTCTTCTTGGATTAGCTAACTGAGTCATTGGCTTGCTTTATTTTGAACTGATAAGTTTCAAATCTCTTGTTTTTCAAATTCTTATGTATTTATTTTTTGTATTTAGTAAAGGATATATAGGGTCTCACCATAGAGATCGGAATCATTGTGACTGTCCTCTTTTCAGCCTCCCAAGTGCCAGGATTCCAAGTACATGCCACCACACACAGTCTCAGTCTCTGTCTCAGCGAGCCCTAGAGGCAGGGCCAGCATAGTATTTGAGATCAATTCCTGGCCCCTGTTCTCTGGCTAGGAAGTCACTTTACTCCGCTGAGCTATCTGGCTGTACATGAGCTATCTAGCCGGCCTTTCATTTTTCAAATTTTTGGATACCTATTGATAAGGAGACAAGATTTGATGTAAAGTCTACTATATAGTGCAAATGCAAATGTATATTTGACAAAGATGTTAAAATATGTGACAACATTTTGTTTGTTGAAAGTTTCTTTCTTCAATTTTTCCCTGAATTTGTATAATCCCATTGTGGAAAAACTCGGTTACTACCAGAGACTCTTGTTAAAAATTTTCTTGTAAGCAAATTCAGAACTTCATGTTTTTTACCAGTTTTTGGTACTTTTTAATCTAAGAAAACTCTATCCTTTTCTCTAAAATGCAACTCATAAGGAGGATAGACTAATGGAAGAAAAAGTTATCTGGTTTAGCTGTTCCTATTATATAAATATGATTTAGGTGTGTTTTCCCCTGGATCAGCATTGAAAATATTCTCTTTATTTGTATAATTAAAAACATACTTTAGAATTTTGTAAGGATAGTTTCAAAAATTGGCCTTGGTACATTTTTACCCTTCAAGGTTAAATAATTAATTTTTATACTAGGTTTCCAATAATAACTATAACAAAATTGTAAAACATAGGTATTGTTCTTAATAATTCTTAGAAACTCTAATTTAAGTTTATTCCAATTCAAAACAAAATTTTAAAACACCTAAAATTCACTATATAT
>PVKA01043728.1:0-16575 GCA_004027165.1 Ctenomys sociabilis
AGAAAGAAAGAAAGAAAGAAAGAAAGAAAGAAAGAAAGAAAGAAAGAAAGAAAGAAAGAAAGAAAGAAAAAACAGAAAAGGTAGAAAGACAGAAGTGAACAGAGCCAGCAAGATAGTTTCCCAGACTAAGTGCCTGCTTAGGCAAGCACAGAGATCAGGGTTCAATTCCCTACACCACATGCCACACCAGCCTTCCTCCTAGGTGTGCTGAGCCAGCCACCAAGACCAGGTGTGGAGGTGCACACCTGTAATCCCAGCGCTGGAAAGGCTGAAAACAGGAGGATCACTAGAGTCTGAGCTACATAGTAAGACTCTGTCCCAAGTACATGCATTTTTTATAAAAGCATAAAAGCTAACAAGCAACAGAAATCAAGAAGAACAATGTATAAAACTAGGGTAAGTAGAAACCAGGTCACTTTCCAAGTACAAGACACACACACACACACACACACACACACACACACACACAGAAAACAAGGTGTACTAGTAAAGTAAATATAAGTCCTTAAAAGAAAAGCCTGTATTCTCTTTCCCATTCTCATGGCAGGGAAAGTAATCCTTGAGAGCAGTCCTTTGGCTCATTTTAGTGTAGTTCATAAGAGAAAGAAAATAGAAAAAAAAAGGAAAGAAAAAGAAAAGCAGCCTCATGGAGAGAAATAAAAATTTTACCTAACTTGAGTTTTAACTTGGTCTCTGGTTCCTGACAAAGACAAGCAGGTTGAAGGATCCTAATATATACTGTGCCAATTTGCAATTTATTATCCTCAACAGTAATCTGAATTTATCATAATTTCATTTATCAAAATAAGTGCTGGGAATATGGAGCTATTCAGTACATCAGACATTTCTTGTTATGGTTTTCATTGTAGTATTGTCTATAAATATTCAAATTCTTAAGGACACAGACTTTTGAATTGAAAAAATTCTGAGTTTGATATTTTATGTGAGTGTTTTGTGCTACTGAAAAACCAGTTGGGCTAGATTATTCAGGTTGGACTAACAGCCAAAATCATGCAATGGTCATGGATAGGAATTCCTATAGTGAACATACGTATGTTTCATTACATAAATATGTAAATGAAAAAGCACTTGAAGTAAAACTCACATAAATCAAGCCTAAGCAACCAAATGCGCTCTCCAAGGGGACTTTCATGTTTTCTTGTGGGAGTGGTGGGGGCTGTTTGTTTCTTTTTTTTTTTTTTGGCAGAACTGGGAATTGAACTCCAGCCCTTGTGATTGCCATGCAAGTGCTTATTCTACTAAGCTGTCTTCCCAGCCCTCTCCCAGGGGACTTTCTTGGAGTGGTGCCACATACACATAGACGTAATGACTGACAAGATATGCTGGATAACCTGAGCTGGAGAAACTTGTCAATGCTCTCTGTCCATATTAGTGCTCATTGCTGGCAGAGATCCATCACATGCTTAAAACAAGAATCTGATCAAAAGTTTTGCAGAATGTTATTTTAGATACACAAGCATAGTCTTATCAGAACAAATGTTCCAAAAGGTCTGAGGTTCTATTTCAGGAGATGGCTAAGATACGCTTATCTCCTTGGAACGAGTATGGGATAATAAATGAATCCTCCTGAGTTAACACTTTTCTGAACAACACAGAAAATCACATTTTTACAAAAACCTGTCAATGATATTCTTGCATGAAACTGAGAGTATTAACCATATAATATGCCTAGGATATTAACTAATATCCAAATTAATGTTCACATAAAACAGGCAACATGATACCGTGACACACTTAAGATACCAGTAACTACAAAACTTATTTGTATAATGATTGCTGCCATCATTATTTTACTACTGCATTTGTTTAATGAGCTTAATTTATCTTCCCACATGCAAAGTACTTTGTGGGAATATAAAAATATTAGTAAGTATGATTATCCCAGAGAAATTGTTCTTATTATAGAGTTGAATTTCTTACCTAAATCTCTGATATATTATTAGCATTCTCAAGTCAAATGAATAAAATTATAACAAAGTTCTTAGCCAACCTAGTGCAAATGAAGATATATAATTCCTATCAGTTAACCATCCTTAAAGTGTATTTGCTTCTAAAAATGTTAATTTTGTACAGTAAATTTCAAATTACAATAGCAAGGAATCTTTAACACACATGTGTCTTTAAAGAAATGATCAACTGCAATTGCAAACAAAGGAGCCTGAGTCTGTGAACAAAAAAAGTAAGAAAAATATTAGTTAAAGCATTATTACATCTGACTGATGAAGGCTCTGAAACTTACAGTCATTTGGCAAAATGGACACTGATACAAAAAGTACTGTGGAGCAGTTCATACTGATAAGAATTCTTGAATATCTTCGTAAAATTCACTCTTTTTTTCTTTACTGTACTAGTGAATATCACAAGCTGCTTTTTTTTCCTTTGATAATCTAAAAAACAATACAATGCAGAACTGTAATTATGTTCTGTGAGCTCAACTAGCTTTGGAGGTAATTGGACTATGATCTCTCCCTGTCAGCAGACATTGTACATTAATCCAAATATATTATCTCAGTCTAGTTTTTGAAAGTTTGTAGGCACAGCATTTTATTTTATTTACTAATCCCAGCAGGCTATGAGACATTATGAGGGTTTCTGCACTGAGAAATGTTTTAGAACCACTCTAATCAGATAATTCAAATAGTTTTCTAGAGAAGAATTTATATAAGCAGATACAAATCTGGCTTAAAATTTCTTGGTATGTATATCTCAAATATAGTAAATATTTTTATATTATGCAAATTAAACTAATATCCATATAAGGACGTAGTAAATGTGTAAATACAAGTGAAAGCATTAAACTATCTTATTCTGTAATCTCTCTTGCTATTTGTAAGAGAATAGTTGTATTAAAAGTGAAACAATCACACAGCCAAGACGGATTCACATTTAACTTGCCCAGCCATGCATTCTCCAATGTTTCTTTCATACTGAAAACTATTTTGGAGTCATTGTAACTGACACACAGTATTAATCAAGGCAGACCTGGCTTTTAGGAATATATTATGCATTGCTAATCCATTATTCACAATTCCAGAGAAAAGAAAACAACCCTTCTAAATTCATGCAGAGTTCATCAAAGCTTTAGCTATTGAGTTTTCTAAAAGAAATGAAGCAGAAGATCAGTTTTATGCTATCACAGCCTATATTATATCTTGGAAGAACCATGACGCCTATGAAAACAAACCTAAAAATTAACATTACCATTAAATTCACTAATTTATGTAGCAATAGCTTATAGCAATAAAATTAAGTATATGTATTTTTTGTAGCACTTGCTTTATAAAATGTTGTAGCCAATCCAAGCAAAGAATTGAATTTTGCAAATTTCATTATTTAGTGTAACATACATATTTTAGAATAAAAATTATACTCAGTCAAGTAGATCCAATTTTTCTAAATATAATCTATGTACTGATGAAATTTTAAAGGTATTATTCATCAAGTAGTCTTAATGTAACAGGTAAGTTTACAGAAATAATAATTTTAACAATTCTACCATATTCTCACTTTAACTTCAGCTTTAAAAACAAATATATATATATACATATATATATGTATATATATCTATATATATAGATATAGATATATAGATATATGCTTTCAGAAATAATATAGGACCCCACAAATATGGGCAATTTTATGTATCCACTTTAAAAAGTGAAAATTTTGAAAGTTAATTCACATCTGCTGCTATCTCTACATATAAAATTGTCAGTTATAAGTGTGGGTTCTACAGTCATAGATATACTTTTAAAGTCTACAATGTCCTTATCTTCTTTATTAGACAGAAGAAAATTTTACTTCCATCAAATAGGAATTTACACATAAACCTCTGTTCCTACAGAGTTGTAAATTTCTCAGCAATGAACCAAATGCAGTACAGGAATGAAGGAACTCCAAGTATCTCTTTTGTTTATATACAAGCTTTGTGCATGTTTTGTTTTCTCTTACCACACAACTTACAACAATGATTTTGGAACACAAAAAGCTAGTGGCAATTTGGCTTGATTATTCCATGGTGCACTTTGTGGATGTCAGTACTATATAGATGCTTTATGTAGCCTGAAACTTCCAGTCATACAATATCAAGTAAATTATGTGCTATATAGTCAACATCTAATTAGAACTGTAAGAAATCATTCAGAATTGCAAGGGCTTCTGTTATTTATTTTTACCTCCAAAATCTTAAAAACAAAGCCCTAACTTTCTTTACTGCAATACAACTCGAGGAACCATAAAATTATAATGAAATTTGTCTGGAGGTTTCTAGACTTTTTTCATGACATCTGAGTGATAACATTTATAATAGTACCTGAAAGTGGAAACTGTAAGCCAGTTTCTAAATGTTAGGGGACATTTTTAGGTATTTACTCAATATTAAAATGCAATGATTATTTGGGTAGGGGAGTGCAGCCCATTAGTTCAAGCCCTCTAGGAAACTGAGGAAAGAACCTCACCCATTCAAGAACAAACTGTGCAGTTCAGTGACTTAGCAAGACCTTGTGTTACAATGAAAACTTCTTGGAAATGTGGTTCAATCCACAGACCCTGAGTTTAATACCAGCTCTCTCTCTCTCTCTCTTTCTCTCTCTCTCTCTCTCTCTCTCTCTCTCTCTCTCTCTCTCTGTCTCTCTCTCTCTGTCTCTCTCTCTGTCTCTCTCTCTCACACACACACACAAATTCTTTTCTTTCTGTTATTATTCACAACAGGTTAAAGGTGTATGGATATAGCATTGGTTCCATCAATTGGCCTGATATATCTATGAAAACTAATAACAGATTTTTTTCACCTATAGTTAACTATATCAACATAAAAAGTAAAGGGATAGCCAAATAGCTCAGTGGATTAAAACACCTGCAAGTAGGCACAGGGCTGAGGTTGGATCCTCCTGGGCTTGCCATGCTGGCACCGCCCCTGGTGTGCACTGAGACAGCAACTGAGACTGGGCATGGTGGAACACACCTGTAATCCCAGGACTTGGGAGGCTGTAAACAGGTGGATCACTACAAATCTGATCTAGTAGTGGACTGTGGACACCCTGTAGACCATCCCCTAAAATAATACAGAAAAATATATAAAAAATAAGAAAGCTGACTTAAAGTAGTTACTTCCCAATTATGATGAATTAACCAGAATTATTATATTTTAATGCGTTTTATTTTAAGGAAACACATTCTGTATCCAAGCAATGAAAGACATAATTTTATCATGATATCATATGATCAGTATTTTCAACAAATGATTATTGTAAAAAATGGATACCATTAGAAAATATTCCAAAGACTGACCTCATATCCTTACCTAATACCATATATAAAGAATAACTCAAAGAATTATTAATGTACTTATGTTCATAATAGCAGTTTTCACAACAGCTAAGGGATAAAATCAGCCTATTATCGACCATTGCAGAACTGTGTAAATGAAGTATACACATAAAATTTTATTTCCATGTAAAGTTAGAAAATTCTGATATGTGCTACTTGTGTGAACTTTGAAAATGGTATTCTAAGTAAATATACCAATCATAAAAAGGCCAACCCTATATTATCTCACTTACATTTGGCATCTAGAACAGTCCAGCTCATAGTGAAAGAAAATTTGGCTCTCTGGATTTGAAGTAAGTAGCAACTGATGAAAGTGAAAATTTGTGTTACAGGTATTTTTCCAGAAAGCAATAGCATTTCAGCTTAGTTCATAAAATCTTAAATTACAAAACTGAGTGGAATATATATAAAGAAGTAAAATTAAATATTTCCTCATATGCTCATATCCATGTAAAAAAGGAACACTAAAATGATACTTTTAAATTAACTTCTGCCACTATATAATCTAATGTTTTTAATTCATATTATATAACTAGCTTTTTGTGTGCATGTCACCAAGAACAGAACTCAGGATCTTGCGCTTGCCAGGTAAGCACTTATTCCATTGAGTTATCTCCCTGGCCCTCCATTTAACTAGTATTGATCTATTTCCCTGTTTTCATGGATTGCATTTGCTTTGGAGTTAAAAATCCTGCTTCATTATACTAATAAAATATGAAATTTTCCTATCTGTTATTGGTTGTCTTATTCTGTTGTGTGGTAGTTTAATAGAACTCTCCAGAAAACTGTTTCTTTTTTTTTTGGCAGAACCGGGGGTTGAACTCAGACCTTTGTGCTAGCCAGAGAAGTACTTGTTCTACTGAGCCATCTGATCAGCCCCCATGAAACTTTAAAAGAGATTCAGTTAGCCCAAAATTCTAGAAAATGAAGATCACAGTGTCAGCACGTTTGAGGTTCTGATAAGGACCTCATGAAAATCTTATTATATTAGCAATTATATATTCAAAATATATAACTGGACTTTTAGGAAACAAGAAACCCTGATAAGGAAATTCATGTTTTTGGTTTTTTTTCAGCAATCCTCAACTGTTGAGAACTAATTTATTTCACAAGCCTTTCATTATTCCCTTCCAAAAGTGGTACTCCTGAGGACTAAATTATACTTTAGTAGGATTCACCTTTTAAAAATCCTATCACTTCAAGTCATGATTGTCCTGTGCCAAAAAAACTTAGCTGAATTTGTAACTTACAGCAGAGAACTTTCAGAAAAAAGGGAAGTAAAATAAACAATTATGAAATATGGAGATTGATGGTTTTGCATTTTTATTGTAGTAACTGATAATATCACGCTAGAATGGGTATAAGTTGCTTAAAGGTTAAGTAGATTTTAATTTTAAAAAATTAATCAGTGCACTCAGTATGAGTAAAAACATTGTTGATTTGACACCTGATAAGTCTAGAAGCTAACCTAAGTAACTCACTAGTTCCAGGTCCTGGGGTGTAGTGGACATGCCTTTACTGCTAACAGGATGTTGTTATTGTGTCAACTTGAGAAATTTAGGAGGCTAATTGACTCAGCAGGGACACAAGGTTCTTATTGTACTCATCCTTAGACTGCAAGTGGAGGGCAGGAGATGGTGTGAGTGCTGCACCTCACCTCTACTGGGGGAGGATAGCCTGCCTACATTTTGAGTGGGGGAAGAGGATTGTTTTCCCTCTTTTTCTCCTGCTTCTTTTTTGTCGTCAATTGCCTTGAACTGTTCGCCCTACACCTTGCAACAATGTCTTAGAGCTAGCTGATTATGGACTAAAATTTCCCGAACCTGAGAGAAAAATAAATCTCTCCTTTCTTAACTTTGAGCTTTGGGTATATTGTCTCAGCAAGGACAGAAAATAATCAAAACAGAATTTCGCACCAGAGAAAAGGGGTCATTTCTGCGGCTACACTTGAACATGTGGTTCAACAATCTTTGGAAATGGCTTGTGGGAAGAATTTATAAAGTTTCAGAGAAGTTGCTCAAAAGAGTAGAGCTAGAATGTCTTAGGTTCTTCTGAGTGGGAAATCCTGGTCAGAGCTAAGAAGGCCAAAAGGCTGATCAAAGTCCTTCCAGTGAAGTCTAAGACTGAGGGGTTTCTGTTGAGAAGAAGGAACACATTAGTTGTTGGACTCCAGGGGATATATGTTATAAATTTGCACAAAGTTTATCTTTATTTTTCTTGTATAAGACTAAGATTAAAGGAGTAGTTTTCTTTAGGAGACAGTTGTACTAAAAACATGGGAATGGAAGTCATTTAAAGTATCCAAGACATATTAAATGCAGGACTGTAATTCCAAATTGCCATTTAGTATGCTTTGTATTGCAGGATATAAAACTGACCCTGACCTATGGAATGTAAGCTTACATCCAAGGCAGTCAAAGCCTGCCATAATTCAATTTCCCACTATTTCTGATTGTACCAAAAAATAAACAACCAGAGAATGATTTCATCTCTAAAAAAAGATCATTTACACTTAAAAAATGTGATGAGATGGGATCCCTCCTTTTTAAAAATGTTTCTACAGCTATTAAAAAACTTGTGTTTACAAAATAGTTGATAAAAATATTCCTCTTCACTGTACAAGAAAGAAGAGATGGAGCACTGAGAAGACATGGTGTGTGATTAATCAGACTTGGCTTCTTTCTCTTCTACTTCATCAGAAGCTGCACTCTCCTCATTTTTGCTTCCTCCATTTTCCACAGGCAAATCTTCTTTGGTTTCTTCGTTAGCCACTTCAACCTGTTTTCCCTTGACTCCCCTTTTTGCTAAGGAGTAATGGTAGGATGGAAAAGATGGCTTGAGGGCATCACAAGATGTGGTAAGACTTCACTCTTTGCAGCCTCAGAACCTTAAAGGTGAAAGACTAAAAAGATAGTCACAGAGCATCAAGGCCCAGAATGATGGTAGCATATGAAATTTGTTCCTCAGAGTCATATTAAGAATGAGGGGACAATCTAAGCATTATTTTACAACAAATGAGAAAGAGAAAAGCCTGACTCCTGCTCCACCTGGCACTGGACCTTGTCATTATCCGCATGGCACTAGTTTTAGGTGCATGCAGAATGCAAGAGTTCTGAGGGTAAGAAGGCATCCGACTAGATTTCTAAAGGCCTCGAGCCCAGGTAGTGTGCCCCTGGGAGGGAAATATGTGAAGCTGTGACTGAGAAGCCAAAAGTGCAGTGGAGATGACAAAAGTTTAGAAAAGTCAGGAGCCTGTAAGTCATGGGAGCTGGAACTATCTGAAGTACCCTAAGAGTAGAGTCCTACAAGCCCTTTGGAGTTGACCATGTGCAACATATTGTCTCAGATAATGGATATGGAACTAAAGGACTTAATATGTACTCTGCTAGAATTTGGAGTTTGCTTTGTTCCCAATCCTTTGTATTCCCATTCGTAACTTTTGGAATGCAAATCTTTATCACATGCCATTGAATGTCAGAGTGCTCAACTTTATTTCTATTTATACAAGTGCTTACAGCTAAGAGTTTGTCTTCAATCTCATATGAAACTTGAGACTGGGACTTTTTAGCAATGCTGAAACTGTTAAGAGTTTGGCAACTCTTGCACGTGGACTAAATGCCTTTTGCAGAAAGGGATGTGCATGGGTCTCTGAGGGCCAGGGGTGAAATGTTATGGTTCTAATGAAATATAATGTTGATAGATTTAATACTGATTCTTACGGATGATTAAACCTGTGTTACAATGTTCAAGTTTTGAAATGATGAAAATAATGTTTTTGTATCCAGAAACTGCTTTAAAGAAAAGTGTCTGCCTTCCGGGTGGACAATTGCTATGGCTGGCTCACTGTGTCAATGTGGTTAGTCTAGAAGCTTACCAAACAACTTCGCAGTTCTACGCTCTGGAGTGAAAGGACATCCCCTTCCTGATCTAGGATGCTGTTCATTGCATCAACTTGCTTTGAAATGGTTAATTAAGTGACTCAGCAGGGGACTTGGTCCTTATCCACTCCTGCCTGTGCAGGAGAGGGTAGGAAATGGTGTGAGTAGGGCATGGGGTAGCCTGCTTGTAACATAGAAGAAGCAAACAGGATTGTTCTTCCTGCTGTTTTTTCTGTTTTCTGCTACCTTTAACTTTTGCCTCTGTGCCATGCCACCCTTTGAGCTGGCTGAGTATGGACTGAAAAAGTAAACCTTTCCTTTCTTAATTTTGGGCATTGGGTGTTTTGTCTAAGCAATGAGCAATGAGAGAAAAAAGTAAGACAAATATAATATGAACTTGAAAATTTCCCACAAACTGAACATTTTGTAAGATAGCATTACTTATTTTTCTATCATTCAGTGAAGTAAGAAATTTGGATTTCTCAACTAAATTTAATTATGTTTGGCATCTGTGTTATTATGAATACAATATCAAATATCTCAATTTACCATTGCTTCTGAGAAATAAAGATGTTTTAATTTGCAAAATATTCTTAGGATTTATTTTTCTAAAATTTGCTTAGAAATTTGGTCATGGAGAGGTAAAATCAAAAATTTTAAGCACTGTTTAAAAGAAAAAAGTTGCTCTTTTTATGATCAAGGAGATTATGGGCCACAGAGGAAGGTGATCAATGATGTAGGATGTGCCTAAGGTGAGTCACCTGGGGAGAAAAATCCTCCCAGGCTTTCACAGAGAGTAGATTGTTCAAGTAATGGCCATGACTCATCCACATGGCTGACACTGACAAGGGATCTGCAACGTACGGTACAGGGTTTCAGGATAAATCCTGAGGGGATTTGACTGACTTTATCAGATACAAAAGTTGCATTTCTTGTTATATAGGTCTTGCTTTATCTTGGTCTTAACCATCCAGCAGAAAAGTATAAAAATGAAGTATAAAAAGTAAAGCCATATTAATATGCTGAGCTATAAAAGGCTCAAGTGAACAACTTCTGACATTGCCAGCACAATGGGTAACCCAGTACTATTATGGACTATTGGACTACAGTGGAATATTTTTCTGAATTCACACACCTACAGTATTTAAATGATAACGGAATACCCATCTGTGATAAAACTAAACAAAAAAGGGGATACAAATGAAGGAGCATTTTGTATCTGTATATAAAAAATAGTTAGGATTTATATAGAGCTACTTTCTCTTAATTCAATGAGAAGAAAGATTTGTACTAAGAGTGTTTGGACAAGATATCGTGTCTATATCTTGTGCTATGAATAACTATGATGAATACAACAATAGGCAATTTAATAATTATTATAACTGTCCTAAAAATTCGTTTTGAAACTGTCTCATTATTTGTTTCTCAATATAATTTAAAAAATAAAAAAGAAATTATTAAAGGAAAGCTGAACAATGGTTTCATTATGATATCATGAGAGCCTAAGAAATAATAATTCATCCTTTTTTTGAAAAACAATTGATGCAGAATTTGAACCTCTCTGTAGGACTCAGTCTGATGTGGCCTGCAACAATCTATTTTAATTATAATTTAAGTAACACAACACTATTTCACATAGAGAGCAGGAACATCACACTTGAAACTGTCTGTCTTTCATATATAAGCATTTACCAGATGAGCACCATTTATGAAATAATAATTTCCACTGCAGAATAAATACTTTTGCACTTTAAAACAAAAATATTAACACATACTATAGACAGAAAGTATATTAATAGCATTTAATATGGCAATTAAAATTATAGGAATTTCAAGTGATGTTCCACAATCAGTATTCCATTATGTTTAATGTCAGTACTTAACTCATGGCCTTTTCATTAACCTATATTATAATTCATGGTTTTATAAGATTGGGTATGACTAAGTCATTCTGTTGCATATACAGGGCTGGAACTTATGATCCTAGGATTACAGATTACATAACTGTATCCAACTTTGCCTTTTGTTTATGAATCAAGGGAATTAAACAGATCTAATATTTTTCAAAGTTTCCTAAATATGTGAACTTAAATTTTAAAGACATTTTTAAGTTCAGCGTCTTCAGGAGGAGTCCTTTCAATATTGCTGAGGTACCTAGATATTTTGTTTTCTTAGGTTCTTCTTCCTTCTTCCTTTCTTCTTCTTCTCCTCCTCCTCCTCCTCCTCCTCTTCCTCCTTTTCCTCCTCCTCCTTCTTCTTCAATGTATTTATTATTATTCTCTTTTCTCATTTTCGGTATTGCTCAGTTCTTTTTAAATGTTTTTATTTTATTTTATAAAGAGAATATAAAATAGCATTAAAACAGCATAAAATGTTGCAGAATTTCACTTAAGAAAGTAATATGAATTTCACAGTATTTGTTTTAATGCATAGTGTTATCTTATAATATGTGTAATTGGTTTCTCAGGTTTCATCAACTTGCAAAATGTCACAAGAATACTTACACATGAGATAAGATTTCACTTAGAAGATAGTTTCAGAAATTTTGTTTTTTAACTTGTTTGTATTATGTATGTAGGGAAGAAATATCATTTTGCTATCTCGATATAAACATTTCTGAAGTAAAGACATGAAGTCATTTGAAGCATTTATAATTACAATCCTACTATTGAAGTTATAATGAAAACCAAGTTTAATCACCTCAATTATTAACTGTTTTTACTAGCATTTGTGCACTTCGTAAACACACAAACCTAAAACAAACACCTAATATGCAAGATTCTGTTGTTTCTCACTCATGAGGAGACAGCACTCTCACAACGCATACAAAATTCAGACAAAAAATCAATTTCTTCATCATGGTTACCAGTAATTAGGAATAACATTTTATGTGTATGCAAACCAGAAACAAAACATCACAGAATAAAACAATAAAAATATATCAAAGAAAAACTATATAAATAAAGGCAAAACTGTCCATTTTCTCTAGCTGTTTGTTTCACTCCGATTGCCAAGAAGTGGCATACTAAGCATATAAATATAAATCTATTAGGAATACTTTTTTTTTTTGTCTTTTTGAGACAGGGTCTCACTATGCAGTTCAAGCTGGCCTCAAGCTCACTTTGTAGCTCAGGCTGGTCTCGAACTCACAACAATCCTCCTGTCTCAGCCTCCCGAGTGCTGGGATTACAGGCATGCGCCACCACGCCCGGCTAGGAATACTTTTTGTGGCAAAAGTTTACCTGGCTACATCAGTGCTTTCAGAAAAAATTATCTGAAGAGATTTTGCATGAAAGTGAAAATTTCATAAACATTCATTGATCTTACTTTACCTGTACATTAACCAAAACATATTCCAGTCTTCAAATCAATTTATTATGCCTCTGACATTTAATAACCCAATATAAAACTGTAAAAATTATATTACACTTAGAACATATTTTTCTCACTACTATTATACCTAAATTTTTTGAAAATACTCATATTTTTATCATATTATTTTCAACCAGTTATTAACAACCCCCAAAGTTTGTATTCTTTCACATCTAGCTCTGGAGTTTAGCACTTTATAGCTCCCTTTCATTTTAAAAAAAAACACTTTAACTACTAAATATTCTTATATCTTTAAGCTTTTATTCCTTTTTTCTTGTAAATACTGTTGAACTGATTGAGATTTAGGCAAATCAGTGTTGTACCTCTTATCCTTTCAGTCAGTTCCTGGTATTCTATTGTGCCTGACCTATGTCCCCAGAAATGTACAGCTGCGGTTACCCCAACTGACCCAGTAGAATAGTGCTTTTTCAAAAGGATCCTAGGGAAAACTTATTCCAGTTTCTGAGCTCAATGATGAAAACAAGAATAATCTTTCATTATGAGATTTGCATGAGAAGCTGATATTCTGAACATCTTTTGATAATTATTCAATTGAATAATTAATATGAAGAAGTCCTAATTCAGTAATCTAACTGTATATATCCTCCGGGAGAGAGATGGAAGAGTGAGTGCCTAGAGGTACAGTTTCCTCTTGGGGTGATGAAAATTTTGCATATTAGTAATGATGATAGTACAAATATAAAAACACAATAATTTCTGTGGTATATAAATTAGTCTTAAGATAAATAGCTTCAGAGTTTAAAACTGATAATAATCTTGATCTATATTACATTTTCCTCCAGATTAAATTTGAATTTAATGTGATCTATTAAATAAATATGGTACAAAGATGAGCAACAAAGATTAACCAAACTTTCCTGCTTTTAATTTCTGAGGAAAATAGTGTGTTTGAATGAGTTGTTTTAGTGAAAGGACTACAAATAAGAGGATGCACTAATTTTCACTATCAATTATTGCTCCATTTTACTCAATAATCACTTGCTGAGGTTTGTATTTTCTCAGACTGAGCTAATAATCTGTCTGTTCTCTCTACTTCCCTTTCTCTCTCTTGCTCTCTCCCTCTCTTCTTCTCAGCTGCCATATTTTTCATGCTATACAGCCATTCTTTCTCTGAGCCACATTTCCCAGCCCTGATCTCTCTACTTTGAAAGCATTGCCAAGTCATTGAAGAAGATGACAAATTCCACATTTTCTCATCTTCTTTGATTAATAACTCCTTTCTAGAGAAAAAAAATTGCAGTAACTGAGACCTTATGGAGAAATAAAGATTTGTTAAAAACATTCTTGAGCAGTTAATCTCTGTGCAGTAGTAGAGGATATAATCAAGATGCACACCACTGGAGCAAATTACTTTAACAACTTTATAACAAACCTTTAGTGACAAAAGGTGTAATAATCATACACCCATTAACAAAATCTGTAACAAAACAAGTACTATAAGTAAACTCCAAATTATAGCCTCCAGAATTTTACTATTCACAGATGTGTGAAACACTGTAGTTATTGTTTCTTGTGAAGAATGTGTAATTTTCATTAAACTTTTACACTGACTTCATTTTAAAAACAGCTGAAGAAAGACAGCTTCTTCTTATACAGAAACTGCCTGCATAATTATATGACCTGTTACCAACATGACAAACTAAGAATATGACACTTCCATGGCGCTCTTTGCATTACTACTGCCAGGTGCAGGTATTGAGAAGCTGGACTATGCATGATAAGGAAAGAGGAAAAGTTCAAGAGGTAGAAAGGCAGGTGTCAAATCACAATCTTGAAATACATGGAGGTTTTACATTTTATTTCTAATTAACTCTTTTTATTTGAAAATAAGTGCATAAGAGAGACTTAAATATGGTAAAGGAAATGTTATAAATATCCTCTCTAAAACAAAATGTGTCTTCAGTCAACTTCAACTTGAAGAATCAAGCCTTCTAGATAATTATTTTATGTCCTATTTAACATTAAGCAGGTTTTAAAATGACAATCATAAATTTACAATGACATTTATTGCTAGAACTATTTTGCTATTTCATTTGATCAAATATTTAGCTTAAAAGATTATGTCATTCTCATTTATTTAAACTTACCTTTCATTAATTGATAAATGTATAAATTATATTGTTTAGGCAAAGGATAGATTATATTTGCTTGAATTTATATTTATAAAAGAAGCATGATGTAGTGTATTCTTAGTACTATCAATTCTTTGTATTTTAGAAACATCTTATTTTGTTTGTGGAATGAAAACAATGAAAAAGAAAGGGAAAAATGTAGATAACATCATTGTACCAATGAAAATATTCATATGACATGTATTTTTAACTATAATTGAAACTCTTCTAATAGCTTGAGGAAGACAAAACATTGAAGATCCATGTATCCTCTACATTTTTACAAGCAGTGTTGCTGAACAGCCTAAATTCTGACAAGAAGCAAACAGGGGCAGAGATTTTCTGACCTCTACAGGGACAGGTGTTCTCAGTTTTCACATGTTTGAAAAGGAAGACACGTGTCCAGATTCAGCATTTTCAATAAAGTAGAAGTAGTGACCTTATCTTCTCCTGGGGATATAAATTCATTGACATTTCTTAAAGATACTGTGGTCTGGGCTACAGATCTTGCCCAGATAGGCAAAATGAAAAATGCCTTATAAGGAAAAAATCCATTAACTTTAATGTTGGTTTTGTTTGTTTTCTATAGAGAGTATGTGTATTTATAAAAAACAAAGCTCAAGAAGTTTTTAAAATTTGAAAAGTTTTTAAACTTAAAAAAAAACTCAGAAAAAAAATGTTTGCTTTATTTACAAGGGAACATATCAACTACCAGTGCTCAGTTACTGAGATACAGAAACTAGTTTCATAGTTATGACGGGATATTTTTCCACTTTTGGACTTCATTCATTGTAAGTATGTTTTATCTTGGAATATAATATTTACAGAATCTATCAGAAGACTTGTAAAAGGAGTGATAAACATAAGTTTAAGATTTTTGTTAATTCAGTGTTAGCAACATATTAAGTAAAGCCATACTAATATGCTGAACTGTAAAAGGCTCAAGTCAACAACTTCTGACATTGCCAGTCCTATGGATAACCCAGTACTATTATGGACTGCCAGGCTATATTGGATTATTTTACTGAATTCGCACACATACAATATTTAAATATTAGAGGAATACCCATCTCTGGCAAAACTAAACAAAAATATAAATGAAGGATATAAATGAAGGATCATTTTATACATGTATATACAAAATGGTTAGGATGGATATACAACTACTTTCTCTTGGTTCAATGAGAAGAAAGATTTGTACTAACAGTATTTGGACAGGATATCATGTCTGCATCTTGTATATGGATAACCACTCAGAAGACAACAATATACAATGTATTAATTTTTATAACTGTCCTACTAACCTGTTTTGAAGTGGTCTCATTACTATTTGTTTCTCAATATAATTAACAATTAAAAAATTTAAAAGAAAAAACAAATCAGAGTAAAAAGAAAAAAAATAATTTTGAACTCTGAGTGCTAAGGTTTTCCATGTTTTCATAGAGTAATTTAATATTTAGAAGGAGAATCCATTTTTACATTGGGGGTGATTGTTCATAGTTGGGATTAGTCTTCCAGAGTAAACGACGAAACCAAGCATGCTCAGAGGCAGCAGGTGCGCATAGATCATTAAAGATGCTTGAAGGAGCTGTTTCAGAGGGAGAAACCTGACTTTTGCTTAGGCAAAATTATATTATTATCAAATAATATAACTTCACATATCCCTGATATATGCTGATATACAATTTATGATATTTATAGAAATGACTGTACTATAACTACTTAATGGAATAAACATAACTTTTTCACAATGCTTAACATCTGTATGTTGAATGTTTTCTCCGAAAACTATGCTAGAAGATACAAATTTATATTTCCATAGATATTGCCAAGTTTATGAACAG
>PVKA01043729.1:0-16599 GCA_004027165.1 Ctenomys sociabilis
TAACTTGATAAAAGCCATCTATGAAAACCCAAAAGCTCATATAATCCTATATGGGGAAAAACTGAAATCTTTTACTCTTAAATCAGGTACAAGACAAGGATATCCTCTATCACCCCTCCTATTCAATATAGATTTGGAATCATTAGCAACAGCCATTAGAAAAGAGGGAGAAATAAAGGGAATAAGAATAGGTAAAGAACAAGTTAAATTATCACTATTTGCAGATGACAGGATACTTTACTTGGAAGACCCCACCAAGAAACTACTAGAACTGATAGGGAAATTCAGTAGCATAGCAGGATACAAAGTCAATACTCAAAAGTCAATAGCATTCCTCTACACAGACAACAAGCACACTGAAAGGAAAACAATAGAAACAATACCTTTCACAATAGCACCACAGAAAATGAAATACCTTGGGATTCACTTAACCAAGGAAGTCAAAGATCTTTTCACAGAAAATTACAGCACCTTAAGAAAAGAGATTATAGAGGATTTCAGAAAATGGAAAGATATTCCATGCTCCTGGATAGGAAGAACCAACATCGTGAAGATGGCCATACTCCCAAAACTGCTGTACAGATTTAATGCAATCCCTATCAAACTGCCACCAACATACCTCCAAGTCATAGAGAAATCATTCCTAAAATTTATTTGGAACCACAAATGACCTAGAATAGCAAAGGCAATCTTGGCCAATCAAGACAAGGCAGGAGGCATCACAATTCCTGACTTGAAATTATACTACAAAGCCACTGTGATAAAATCAACATGGTATTGGCAACAAAACAGACCTGAGGATCAATGGAATAGATTACAAGGTGCAGAAGCATCTATGAACACACTCAACCATCTGGTCTTCGACAAAGGGGCCAATCATACTTACTGGAAGAAAGATAGCCTCTTTAACAAATGGTACTGGAAAACTCGGCTTTCTACATGCCAAAAACTAAAACTTGACCCAGCTCTATCACCATGCACTAAGCTAAAGTCAAAATGGATTAAAGATCTAAACATTAAAACAGAAACACTCAATCTCCTGGAAGAGAAAGTAGGAGGAACTCTTGAAGATATAGGGGTAGGTAAAGAGTTCATGAACAAACATATTCACAGAGGAAGCACTTGAAAGAATCAACAACTGGGATCAACTCTTCTTAAGAAGCTTTTGCATCTCAAAAGAAATTGTCAACAGAGTGAAAAGACACCCCACAAATTTTGAAAAAAATCCTAATAAGCAATCAGACAAAGGTCTGCTGTCTAGAATATAGAAAGAACTAAGGTATAACAGGGCCCTCAAATTTAAAGACCCAATTCAGAAATGGGCATCTGAGATGAATACATACTTCTCAGGCGACGAAATTAAAGAAGCGAATAAATATATGAAAAAATGCTCCACATCACTAGTCATCCATGAAATGCAAATAAAAACAACACTGAGATACCATCTCACTCCAGAAAGAATGGCTATCATAAGGAAATCAACCAACAACAAATGTTGGAGAGATTGTGGGGAAAAGGGAACACTTCTCCACTGCTGGTGAGAATGTAGACTGGTACAACCATTGTGGAGATCAGTGTGGAGACTCCTCAAAAGAGTAGGACTGGAAATCCCATTTAAGCCAGCTATCCCCCTGCTGAGACTTTTCCCAGAGGAACTGAAAACACTGTATCATAGTGATATATGTGTACCTATGTTTATAGCAGCACAATTTGTGATAGCAAAATCTTGGAAACAACCCAGATGTCCATCAAATGAGGAAAGCTTGAAAAAGATGTGGTATTTCTATACAATGGAACTCGGCTATAAAGAATGATAAACTTGAAGCATTATATTGAAGTGGATGCCACTTGAACATATACTCATAAGTGAAATAAACCAGATACACATGTGCAAGTATCGTATAGTTTCCCTAGTATAAGAAGTCAAAAGAATAAATACAAATAGAAATGTACAACAACTACTAAAAAGAATTGAGTCAGATAGTTAGGGCAAACTGAACAGCATATGCTGCAGGGTACTAATCAGCTTTTCTTTTGGATGGTTAACAACCTAAGTTCACAGATCAAAATTGGAGAAATACAAGAGCCAGAAGGCCAGCCAACATTTTGGCCCTAGCCTTTCATGGTCAGCGAAGACTCAGGACATAGGTGAACCTATACTGTAACGTCATGAAATTCAGTTGTGCCCTAAATTTTCTGATCAAGAAGATTATGGAGCCACAGAGGAAAGAGATTGATGATCTATAGTGTGCCTGGGGGGACTCACATGGAGAGAAAACTTTCTCTCAGGCTCTCACAGAGAGCAAACTGGTCAAGCATTGGCTGTGACTCATCTGCATGGATGACACAGACAAAGGATCTACAGAGTAAGGTACAGGATTACAAGATAAACCCTGAGGGGACTTCACTGACCTCATAAGAAACAAAAAGTACATGTGTTGGTATATAGGTCTTGCTCTATCTTGGTCTTAACCATCCAGCAGAAATGTATAAAAATGAGGTATATAATGCAGGGCCATTATAATAAGTTGAGCTGTAAATGGCTGTAGTCAACAACTTCTTCAGATAACTCACTATTATTGTGGAATGCTGCACTGTGTTGGATTGTTTTGCCGAGTTCAGGCACCTAAATTGGTTGAATGACAATGGAGTGCCCATCTTTGACAGGTGTAGATACAAAGAGGTATACAAAGGAAGAATCATGATGTCTGTCTATAAACAGTATGGTTAGGATATATATGCCGTGCTTCTGCATAGTTGTATGAGAGGCAAGATTTGCACTAATAGTGGTTGGACAAGATATTACATCATCTTCTAGTACTATGGACGACCACTAGGAAAACAACAAGGTAGAAAGTATTAATTATTGAATCTGTGATATAATTCAGGTATAAAAAATAAGATAAGTAAACAGCTACACTCTCTTAATTCACTGATTAGAGACACCAGCAAGACCTATAATAATGTTTGTAAGTATAATATCATATATGTACCTTGTACGATACCAAAACATTATGAAAACAGTTTGCAATGTATTAATTTATCAAATCTGTTCTGTTAATTGGTCTTGAAACTGTCTCATTGCTATTTGTTCTTCAATAAAATAAAAATAATTCTGTCTTAAGGCCAGAAAAAATAAATAAATAAATAAATGCATTTCTTAGTCATATCATAATGTTAATGGGTTTTTTGAGTATGGGTTTTATTGAACATGTTACTTGGCTGAGCCTTTGAATTTTTGATTTGTAACACTTGACAATGAATAGATCTTTGTGATTCTTTGTTCTCTTTCCTAAAAAGAATGAAACAGCTTAAACAGAAAAAAAGAAAAGAAATACAATATAAGATGGATAGGTATCAATGATAAAACAGGAATCAACACAAATCACATAAAAAGTATTTATAGAAGTAATAGCATGGGGACTACCCACTAAGGCCCACCTCTTGGGGAAGAAAGAGCTTTCTTTCCCCCCAATAAATATATTCTGGTGCCAGGGAGATGGCTCAGCAGAATAAGTACTTCCCTGGCAGGTGTAAAGGCTTGAGTTCAATTACCAGTTCCACCAAAAAAGTAAATAAATATATTCTACATATAAAAAAAAAGTAATAACAGAAAATTTCCCAAGCATAGGAAAAGAACCTGACCTACAGATAAGTGAAGCATAGAGAACCTAATTAGCCATAGCCAAAATAAATCTACACCCAAACATATAATAATCAAGATCCAAGAAGCACAGTACAAGATCAGAATGGTAAAAGCTGTTAGATGAAAAAAAAAACATATCATATATAAAGGAAAGCCTACGAGGAACACAACAGATTTCTAAACACAAACCACCAGGTCAAGAAAAGATTGGAGTAAAGTATTTGAGGTCCTAAAAGAAAACAATGTCCAACCTGGACTGATGTACCCTGAAAAACTATCTTTCTAAATTAATGGAGAAATAAGATACTTCTACAACAAAGAACAACTGAAGAAATTCATGACCAGCAAATGAACTGCACAGAAAGAACACTAACAGATACTCTAGAAAGAGATAAAAATGACCACAGTTCCAAGAACAAAAATAGAAACAAACTACCAAGTAGGGTAAGCAATTAAACAGAGGGTAAAGATAGGGAACCACTAACAAGAAAATAATATGACAAAGGTAAGCAATCATATCAGTTATAACCATTACTATAGATCATCTTAATTCACCAACAAAAAGAACCAGACTGGCAGAGTGGATCAAGACACAATATCCAGGGGCCAGGGAGATAGCACAGTAGAATAAGTACTTGCCTATCAAGTACAAGGTCCTGAGTGCAATCCCTGGTACCACCAAAAAAACAGAAGAAACAATATCTAATAATATGCTCGATATAAGAAACACTTTTAACTCAAAAGGAAATCAATACTGAATTCTGAAAGTCGAAGGATAGGAACAAAAACCCACATTCCTAAATACATGTGAATCATCAAACCTGAGTCCAAAAGATATACAAATTCTGAATAATCCAGTATCAGTCAAGCAAATTGAAAATGTAATTCATTCAAATCTTAGCAGCAAAGAAAAGCGGAGTTAATGACGGATTCACAGCTGAGTTCTACAAGAAATTTAGGAAGATTTATCATCAATACTTTTGAAACTCTTTAATGAAATTGAAAGGGAAACAATTCTCCCTAACTCATTCTTGGAGGCAAGAATTACCCAAAAGCAGAAAAAGACCTCACCAGAAGTCTAAAGAGAACTACAGACCAATATCCCTAATGAACATAGATTCAAAACTCCTCAATAAATACTACAAGTAGAATGCAGCAAATTGTCAAGAGTATACACCATGAACAAGTGAGATTCATCCCCAGCATGCAGGGATGGTTCAATATATAAAAATCAAGAAATGTAATACAACATATCAACAGAACCAAAGACAAAAAGCATATAATCATCTCAATAGATGCAGAAAAAGGTTTTTGACAAAGTCCAACTTTCATATAGGGTAAAAACCCCATGCACTAAGCTAAAGTCAAAATGGATTAAAGATCTAAATATTAAAATAAGGGCCAGGGAGATGGCTCAGTAGAATAAGCACTTCCCTGGCAAGCACAAGAGGCTGAGTTCAATCCCCAGTTCTGCAAAAATAAATAAATATTAAATATTAATTAATAAATAAATATTAAATAATTTACTAGAAGAGCAAGTATGTAGAAATCCTGAAGACATAAGGGGAGGCAGAGAGTTCATGAACAAAAGACAAACTTCACAGAAAATACTTCAAAGAATCAACAACTATAATTTCATCTTTTTAAAAGTTTCTGCATGTCAAAAGAAATCACCAACAGTAAAAAGAAAAACGAATTGGGAAAAAATGTTAGTCAGTTGTCCTTACACAAAGGACTTCTATTTAGAACATAAAAAGACTTTAAAAATATCAGGCCTCCAAAATGAAAAGACCTAATCCAAAAATGGGCATCTGATATGACTATACACTTCTTAAATGAAGAAATAAAAATAGCAAATAAATGTATGAAAAAAATGTTTAAAATCATTGATCATTTGAGAAATGCAGGGGCCAGGGAGGTGGCTCAGTGGAATAAGCGCTTCCCTGGCAAGTGCAAGGGCCTGAGTTCAATCCCTGGTTCCACAAAAAAAAAAAAAAAAAAAAAAAAAAAAAAAAAAAAAAAAAAAAAAAAAAAAAAAAAAAAAAAAAAAAAAAAAAAAAAAAAAAGAAAGAAAGAAAAGAAAAAAGAGAAATGCAAATTAGAACAACTCTGAGATTCCATCTCACCCCAGAAAAAAAAGAAAAAGCTATTATCAAAAAAAAAAAAAAAAAATCAACCAATAAGAAATGCTGGCAAGGCTGTGGGGACAAAGAACCTTTATCCACTATTAGTGGGGTTGCACACTAGTACAATCACCTGGAAAGCAGGTGTGGGCCTGAGGGTGGAGACTCCTCAGACAACTAGGATTGGACGTTCCATTCAACCCAGCCATTCTCTGCCTGGGTATTTTTCCAGAAGAACTGAAAACATTATGTAGTGACATAATATATGTGCATCTTTATTTATAGCAGCACAATTTATCATAGCTAAATCTTGGAAACAACCCAAATGCCCATCAATTGAGGAATGGATAAAAAAAAAATGTGGTATTTTCATACAATGGAGTATTACTCAGCTATAAAGAAACAAACTTGAGGCTTTTATATATAAATGGATGCATCTAGAGACCATACCCATAAGTTAAATAAATCAGACTTGCATGTGTAAGCAACATAGTGCCTCCCTAGTGTAAAAACCTGAAAGATTAAATAAAATCTAAAAGGTACAATAGATATTGTGAAATGTAAAGAAACTGCTCAAAAGTAAAAAAAAAAAAGCAACATGGGAAAGAAGAAAAGGCCCAGCCTGCCATGCCAACCCCCCCCTGGGGGGTACGCTGAGATGGCAATTCAGACTGGGGGTGGGGGCATGCACCTGTAATTCCAGCACTTGGGAAGCTGAAACAGGAGAATCACTGTGAGTCTGATCTACATAGTGAGATCCTGTAGACCCTGTTCTAGACACATAAAAAAAGAAGAAAAAGGAAAAGAAGAAAAGGGGGATATAGACAGACAGACAGACAGATAGACAGACAGATAGATAGATATTAGCTAAGATAATTGTGCTACTAATTTCTATTGGTTTATTGAAAGGAACAGTTAATGCTGAATTTTTTTTCAGTTTTGCATACCTCTATCTGGTAATCTGAACAACTACTTTGAAGATATAATAACCATTGTTGGTTTGCTATCAGCTTGTTTTAAAATGCTGTATGATTTTTTAATGTTTTTCTATTTCTTATTTTCTTTAAAATAAAAAACTTTATCATATTTATCATATATAACACATGGGATCAGTGATTGCTACACAGCATTATTGTGGCAACGGATAGCTGATACACTCATCACAAATATCAGAGTCTCAGAGGCAGCAACCTTGAAAGACAGTCGTAAACACGTACAGTTAGATGGAGACAGGTCGGCAGGGAGGCCAAAGCTAAAACTGCAGAGGCAGAAAACACAAGAAGCAGAGAGGATGGCCCAAAGGAAGGCCAGGCAGCTGGGCCACAGAAAATGCCAGGAACAACGTGAACACCAGGTGCCAGCCTGCCTTCTAGCTCCCACAAGGACAAACTTCACTCTGTTTTCTGTCTTTGAAAATTACCTTTATGAATTGCCAATAAATTTCACTTTTATCTGAGCCCTACAAATGGCTGTTTTTCCTTATGACCATCCTTTACTGCTGTGAGGTACATGGATCTTAATGTTCATAATCTCACTGAAAAAAATGTAAAACTGGAGATGGAGATGATGGAGATGCAGATGGAGATGGAGATGATAGAGATGGAGATGGAGGTGATGGAGATGGAGATGGAGATGATGGAGATAGAGATGATAGAGAGATAGAGGTATTTGAAGTCACTGGGTCCTCTGGATAGGCACATTTGCTTTCCACCCTAGCTCAACTACACATATAGTTCATGTGTCTGATCACAAGGTCATCCCCAGGTCTACACAGCAAAGACAGCCATTTTCACCTCAACACAAAGGCAAAACTCTAGGGGTTTTTGGATGCCACCCCAGAAGTGTGTCCATTTCCATAAAATAGCTCTGGACCCATCCAAACTTGCAGTGGCAAAGTAGTCATGAAGCTGAATAATGAAATAGACTCAGCCTCTAGTTATTCAATACATGCATCCCACATGACTCTGGATTTCTATATCTCCTTTGACAAAAGGCACGTGATATAGTTTCTTTTTCCTGCAGTCTCAACTGCAGAGTTACTCAGATGCCTTTCACATTACAAAAAGAATGTATAGTCTTGAGGAGCTACTGGGGACACAAAGACCAAAAAGGTCAGTTTCCAAGGTTCTAAAATCCAACATTCTTAGATTTGAAGAATTCTTAGTTTCCCCAGCTACATAAAGCAAAACAGCCTCTTCATACACAATTCAAACTTCTTTTAAATAGTTCCCAACATGGCAACAGAGAAGACACAAAAAGCACAAAGTTCATTATTTCCATGGAATCTTTTGCTGTTCCTTCTCATCAAGAATGTCACCTGCAGAATCCACAGCACAGACCTTTTGGACAGTCAAGGGTTGGTGACAGAAGTCTGGAGACTTCACTTTCAAGGGAAGTGTTAAGACTGTTTTTCCTTTTCCCTGCAGGTGCCTCCTCAGGGTCAAATGAACTCAGCTTTTCCATGTTTAGACCAAAGGCCTCAAATTCCTCCCTGGCAGGTGCTCATGTATGTGAACAAATTAGATGTTTAAAAAATTCTGCATTGAGCAGTAAGTACTTTGTATTTTGTTGCAAGTCTCAGGCCAGCAATGCAGGTTGCACGCTGGAAGTCCCAGGGTAGCCAACACCACTCTCTGAGACACTGCAAACTAGAAAAGATAAAAAAGAGAATAATAACACATGAAATTCAGAAAAGCCTGGGTTCAGGTTCCCATGCCACCGCCCAGCAGCTGAGAATGTGGGCAACTTTAGACATGTTACTGTAGCTTCCTGAGCTTCAGTGCCTTCACTTGGAAAGCAGGTACAGTCTATTACCACTTTTCCTCACCGGGATGTTGGGTGTTCCAACAAGATGCCACATGTCAAGTGTCTGGTTCAGACTCAGTGTTTAATAAACAGTTGTGTATTAGTCAGGGTTCTTGATTGCAAGCTGTGTGGTAATCAAATGGAATTTATTGGAAGGCTATCAGGGGCTTAAGGAATTGGCAGAGATCATTGATGAAGTCTGGGAAATGGCCAGAAACCAAGAGATTGCTGGAGGGTTAAGCAACAGGGGCCTTTGCAAGGTCACGGGAATGGATGGCCTCTGTGCCACTATGGCCACTTGGCTGGAAAAGGCGCCAGTGCTCCTCCCAGGCCCAAATTATTCATTCAGCATCCCAGGACCAGAAGAGAACACCTGGTATCCCTAGCCTGGACGTTACAGTCGCCTCTGGCAGCAGCTGGAGCAGAGATGGAAACTGGCTGCTTCCATGAGAGAGTCAGGTGCCCCGCCAACTCTCCCATCAATGGCAAAGGGTTTGCACAGGAAAATGAAAGCATCTCAGGAGGGCATGTGCTACAACTCAGCCCATCTCACAGATGCTCACTGCAGACGTTGCTCTTTAAATCCAGGAGAGAACACAGATGCACCTTGATTAGAGAGGAGCAGGGCTACAAGGCCTAGAGGAGAAGGGTGGGCTTGAGCTGCTAGCAAGTTACATCTGCAGGAGTGAAAATTACCAAAGGTAAAGCTGAGCGGCATGCTGCCCAAACCCCACTAACCTGACTAGCCTAGAATGAGCATCTGCACCTTCTCTCTCTGCTTCTGTTCCAGCCAAATAATACACCAAGAAAATCCTTGGGACTAGAAGAGACACATAGGGCAAACACAAGTTGGAATTATCCCCTGTGAAAAAGTGTCTTAGGCACTGAGGCAAGGCATCTCCTGGAGCCTGGGGTGGCCAAAGCCTAGGAGCAGACAAAGAATCTGGCTAAGACCAGCATGCCTGGGGAAATGCATGGGTTTCTCAGAGAGGCACAGCCACCCGCTAAGAGAACAGGATCCAACTCCTCTCCAGCTTCCAGCAATAACACGCTGTTACTAACCAGTCAGAGAGTCTGGGCTATATATTCCCCTCCTAATATAAAGACGACTCCACACCTAAAATTCTCCACCAAATAACACTCAGTGCTGTCCTCGGAGACTTTCCAGGGACATTGAGCAACCCACCTATTCCACAGCCCAGCACCTCCCATCTCACCCACTCGTGACTCTGCTGAAATGTCAGAGAAACCCCGGCCCAGCTTCATGTAACCCGAGAGCTGCCAAGGGCAGCCATCCTACGGAAAGAGAATCTGGTTCAGGGAAAACATTCGAGACAGAGCAGACATACACATCTCTCTTTTTCTTTCTTCTGGAAGATAATTTTCCACAGCGAGCCACAAGATCCATTTTCTAAATGAGAAAATAATGGCTTGTATGTAGCAATTGGGAGCCAAAGTATCTATCATTTATTAACTCTGCAGCATTTATTAGGCATCTCCTCTATAGGGAGCACTATGTTACATGCCTTTAAGGAATGGTGAGAGAAGGCCAAACAAACATAAGATTTTCTCTTCCATTCATTTTCTCCTGGTCTCTGGGTTTTCCACCCTCCTTGCTTCCTTCCAATAGAATACAGAGCTGACTTTGTCACATCCTTGCTTGAAACCCTCTATTGACTTTCCATTACCTTCAGGAGCTTCTCAGTACCATGAGCAGTCTTGCAAAACCTGGCTCCTGCCCACCTCCCAGCCTTCCTTCTTTCCTCTTCTTTCATGTTTTCTACTTTCTAGCCATTCACTCATTCGCTTCCCATTCATTCATTTATTCATTCCTTAAATACTTCTTGGACTACAGCTCCAAGTTAGTAGCTGGGCATACAGAAGAAGTGATGAAAGAGATCTCTTAAGAAGCTAACCTTCCACAGAACTACAAACAACAATGGGAGAAAGGAAGAAATTGGAGTGTTTCCAACTGAAAAATGCTACTAGAAAAATGCCATGGGGTACAGTGACAGAAAATAGCTGGGCATCTTCAACTGGGTAGTCAGGGAAGAAATGATACATGACTTGAAGACCAGCTGTTCCAAAGTACTTGCTATTCTGAAACTGTTCAGTACTTAGTCTGGTGTCTACATAGCCTCTGAAATGTCCACTCCACCCCGTCCTCCCAATTTTCACCTACCTGCAAGGCTAGCTCCTCATCACCTCCACAAGGAAACCACTCGCAATTTCCCAAGGCCTGGCTCAGGTACCCCTTCTTAATGTTCCCCAGATGCACGAGGCTTTCTCCAGGCTACCCCCTCCCCACACCTACTCCACTCCATCACCACACACCATCAAAAGAATGGGACCCCAAAGTCGCCTTGCTCCATGGGAAGAACCAGGGAAGAAGAAAAAAAGCTTCAGGGGGATTGGGGGGAAACAGTTGGGGTCTGAGCTTGGTGAGCATCAACAATTTTTCCAGCATTTTTTTGTTTGATTAAATCCCAAAGGACATTTTTTTCCTCCAACTCTTTTTTTCCTTTAACTTTTAAGCCATATGGTTCTGATTCATTTATACTTAACTAATTACAACATTGGTTTTGTAAGAGCTATTTGATGTCCATGAGTCTTCAGAGTCCTTTCATACAATTTTCTAACCCTTTTTACTGTGAAACCCAAAGTGGTCTTTTGCCAGCAGTAAACAGCATCCAGCGCCAGAAGGTTACGGTTTGGTCTTGATTTGGTCTTGGTTTAGTCACCAGGACCAGGCCCTTGTGGTTATAAAGTCTCCAAATTCATCTTTTTTTTTTTTTTTTTTTTTTTTACTCCCAGTGAAATTCTAAAAAGGTTCTCAGGGAAATAAAAAGACAAGAACACATAAATAAGATGAGTAGTGCTTCAAAAGCAAGGCCCTTCCAGGGTCAGAGAGGAACCTTCCTGGGTCGTGGCTGTCCCCAGCCCACCTCCAGGACTTGCAGCTAACAGTCTGATTGCTCAATAAAGTCCTAAGGATTTTTCTCGTTGGGATCCTGCCCTGCTAGAATCTTAGAAAGTGGCATTTGTGTAAACAGGTACCATTTTATGAGGCTGCCAGTGTTCTGGCCAACTTGGCAGCAAAGTGGCTCTATTTTTTTGTGAAATGAGGTGAGAGGAACTAAAGCCAGCTGAAGGATACAGTATGTCTGGCCCTCCACAAGGCCAAGGGCATGCAAAGAGAAACCCGTGCAGCCCTCGGACTGGGGGCTCAGGGTTCAGGGTTACGATAATACGCAACGGCAATGCCACTTCTTGGCCACCTACAATGTGCCAAGCTCGGTACTTAGCCCTGCTAGCACATTGTCTCAGTTAAGTTTTGTGATGACTGCAGAGGTTGATACCCTTCATATCTCCCACCAGCATGTGAATCTCCCAAGACCTAAGTAATGCAATCAGTAGGCAGAGTCGGAACGGAAGCCCAAGAAAGTCTAATCTTACTAAAGCCTCCGAGTGGTCTAAGTATGCCCTCAGAAGTTCATAGCTGGAAGCTTGGTTCCCAGTGTGATGGATCTGAGGCGAGGGAACCTTTAACAGGTAGCACCCATGGAAGGTCATCGTGTCATGAGGCTCTAGCTCAAAAGAGATTAACATCAGTCTCACATGGTGCGTTACTTGTTACAAGAGCAAGTTATCATAAGGTGAGGTCATCTCACACGCTTGATCTTTTCTTTAGGTAGCTAGCACCCTTTCTGCTTTCCTGTCATATTGTTACAGAGCTGGTAAGTCCCTTTTCAGGGTATTTGGACTCTAGCTGCATGAATCATAAGAAAAATAAATCTCTTTTTCTATAAAGTACCCAGCCTCTGGTATTCTGTGATAGTAACACAAAATGAACTAAATATAAACCTCAGAAATTACAGTCCATGGAACATGAAAAGAAGCTTATAAATAGGCTGATGGGTTTATAAAAAGTTCATGTCAGCAAAGACCAGAGTAAAGATCCAGCAGTAAGTGCTTAGTAGGAAAAGACCTAGTTAGCAGAAATGTGAACTAGTATTATTGAATACCTGCTATATGTCAGGCACCAACAATTCCACACGGTCACCAACATTCATATCCTCTTTTTGTTAATGAGAAAATTAGGGGCAGAATTTATGAAGTCACTTTTCCAATACCTAAAGCCAGAACAGAAGAAATCTAACACTTGAACCCTGTTCTGTCTGGCTCCAATGTTCTCTCCCAAAGAACTTATGAAGTAAGATCTTTCTTCTCCATGCAATTAATGACAAAATCTGTCTCCCTCATTCTTCTAAAATCTCTGAAAAGAGGACAGTTGAGATGCAGTCAAGGCAAGCCCTGTATGAGCTATAGAAATGCTAAACAGGGGAAGGAAATCTGCCCTGAGAGAAGGTATGAAATAATGAAAAGGAGACTTGGGTGATTAACAGTGGGAAAAGACATGAAATGCAATAACCCAAACACTGTATGTGCAAAGATCCCAACAAAAGAATGAGGAAAAATCAAATGACAGCCAAATTCAGGTGTAAGTTGAAAGAAGAGGAAACTGAAACCAGGGGTCCAAAATGTACCCAGGTTAGTCAAAGAAGGAGGGAGTTTGTGGACAGATTTTGAAGTGTCTTTTCTAAATCAAACCTTTATGGAAAGCTGCCACGGCCTGGCTGCGTTCAAACAGGTGTATCTCATTTAACCCATTTTCTCATTTAACCCTTCAGCATCTTGCGAAAGCTGTCTGGATTCTCATCTGCACTGTACAGTAGCTGTTCTCAGAATGAAACGTGAACATCTTAGCAGGACCTAAACATGAGCTGTGTTCTGACTTCTCCCACTGTGGCCCAGAACTCCTTCCTTACCTCACCCTGAATGCTCCAGCCACAGCGTCAAGGTAACATTCAGTTTGTTGAACACACTGTTTTAGTTTGAATGGCAGGCTTTCCAGTGTGGTGTTTCTCTGCCCAGAAGGACCAGTCTGGCTCTTTTGGCTTACTTCTGAGGAGGTATTCTTGACTCATAGTCCAGTGAGCTCTCCTGCTACCTCTTGGACTATGTCTCAGCTTATATCACAGCCCACACCCATTTTTATCAGCATATTT
The DNA here is from genome assembly GCA_004027165.1 of Ctenomys sociabilis. Taxonomy (NCBI): domain Eukaryota; kingdom Metazoa; phylum Chordata; class Mammalia; order Rodentia; family Ctenomyidae; genus Ctenomys; species Ctenomys sociabilis. Next base: position 13,644 of record PVKA01043729.1, read on the forward strand.
TCTGGTCTGTTATCCACTTCCATTAGGCTACGCTGTAGTTTGGCCTTAAATATCCCATAAAGGCTCACGTGCTGAAGGCTTGGTCACTAGCCTGTGGTGCCGCCAGAAGAGCTGGAACCTTTAAAAGGTAGAGCTTGGATGGAGAAGTGGTGTCACTGGGCTGATGTGCCCATGAAGGAGATTCTGGAACCCAAGACATTTAACCTCTTCTTCTCTTTTGCTCTCTGTCTGTTCCCTGGCCACCAGTTTGACTGAACCCTTCAAAACATTGAGTCAAAACAAACCTTTTCTCCTTTTTCTTTGGGGGGGGGGGACCAAGGATTGAACTCAGGCCCTTGCACTTGCACTCAGCTCTTAGTCCGCTGAGCCATCTCCCCAGCCCCCTTTTCTCCTTTTTTTTTTTCAATTGAATAAAAGGAATTTATTTAGAGAATATCATAACTGCCAAGTTGATCCTTCGTTCTTGGTACACATTAAACATTTTTACCTGTTTATGGAAATATCCGAGTCTTACCTGTCACTCTGGAAAGACAAATTTAAATTCAACTTGTAGTAACTATATATAGAAGAAAAAACTATCAACATTTGCATTATAGCACTGCAATTCATTTTCTGGATGTGACATACAAACATCTCATGCAGTCTAAGACAAGTTAATTTTATCAGTGTCATTAATGATGTTAATGAAAAAATTTACAGCAAGTTCAAACTTCTCTAAATATTGAAATCACTGTGTTTTAAAGACAGACTGGTATGTTACAAATGATTCTGAAAAATACAAAGATAGATATGCTTTCACTGAATGCTTTAATCATTTTTACGAGCATTCTCCTCTTTTGGTTCATCTTCATCTGAGTACACAGTGAGTTCCTCCCCTTCTTTCAGCAGCTTGCCCACGTGAATCCCAGGCACTCAGAGTCTCTTGCTGGGCAGGAGTAAGGTCGGAGAAGTCATCATATTCATCCTTCAGTGCTTCCTTATCCAGGCAAAACGTGGCAAGGCCCCTGGATGCCTCTCTTCCAGCAAAGACTCCGTATGATCCCTCGGGCCCATAGAACTTGCAGCCTTTGGTCACGTCGAACACTTTGCCATTGATGGCCATGAGTATGCGCGGGTCTTGGACGCTGTCAAAACGCCGCAGCTCGGCCCGGGTGAAGTCACCCCGCTCGAGGCAGGGGGAGAGGGGGCGGCTCGTCGTCGTCCTTGTCACTGCTGGCCCCCGGCTGATCCCCGCGCACAAGCTTGTAGAGCAGGAAGATGCAGAGGCTGAGCAGCAGCAGGTTGAGCGGCGATGTGAAAATGTCGTGCAGCAGCCCGCCGCTCTCCAGCTAGTTCAGCTCAGCGCCTGTCGCCACCACATCCTCGGCAGCCGTGATCTCTGGAGCAAAGGTTTGGCCGACTAGGCTGAGCTCCAGAACTGGCGGCTTTCTCCTCCCTCTCAGCCCTTTTCTCCTTTAAATTGACTTTCCTTGGGTATATTTTGTCACCAGGATAAAACACTGACTAACACAAGCCAGAAGCTCCATGAGATCTGATGCAGCAATTTGAACCCTCTCGTGAACTATTTCTCAGTCTGACTCAAGTTAGTTTAGAATATGTCCAAATAGAGCCTTCCTAGCACTGCCCACAGCTAGTGCCTCCTAAGGGGAGCTTGACAGAGCTCTTCGGAGGACCCTTCTGATTGGCTGTCTCCTGAGGGTCCTCCCTTCTCAGGGTGTCAGCCTCTCCTATGGCCCAAGTGCAGCCTTTTAGTTCTAAGATATACCACAGAGCTAAGAACCCCAGACCGACCAGCAGCCTGAGACGAGTCAGGAGTGGATGAGGGGCGCTAACCCTCTTTGTGAAGCTGCCAGTGGGAGTGAAATTTGAAATGATGCCAAGTGAGGACATCAGGGCCTCGTGACCATCTGCTCATGAAGATATGGGGAGGGAAGCGGAGGGCACTTGTGAATGCAATAGGAACAGAGCCCAAGTGTAGAGAGTAATAGAACTTCTACAGGAAAAGAGACAGGGCCCACCTGTCCCCAGGGCTATCTGAGATATTGGTCACTGGATTCTCATCTGGACTTCACAGTAGCTGTTCTCAGAATAAAACATGACCATCATAGCTGGCCTAAGCAAGAGCTGTGTTCTGACATCTCCCACTGTGGCCCAGAATTCCTTACCTCACCCTGAATGGTCCAGCCACAGAATCAAGATAACTTAGAATTAGACCCTAATTCTGTCTCATCCATTGGGGACTTCACTGAAAATCTCTTTCCAGGAGTAGCTGGCAGTTACATGCATCAAAAACAGCCAAACTTAAACAGTGTCCTTGCCAAAGTTATCTATCAACAGTGTGTTTAACCTGCTGGTAGGCTACATTTTAGATATGTCCTACATATATAAAAATAGCAAGAGCTTCTCTCAGGGAATATGTACTGAAATTGTGCAAGGATGACTGCTTTCATGGCCCCTGTCTCAGCATATCACAGAGGCACAAGATACACCAGCCATGACTCTTCCCATTGTAAATGACAGAACTGACCTCAGCAACTAAGGAATCTAGATAATCAAAACACCTTTCATAATCTCTCACTTCTTGTTTCTCTCCTCCCAGCTTCTCCGGTAGGCTTTCTCACTCAATGGGTCGAGATCCACTACAACCCTACAAGCAGCAAAGAGCTTAGTTTTCTCAAGACTTTACAAAAGTCTCAGAACTAGACAGTGTGGCCGACTCCAGAAACCTCCTCGATCCTGCCCACGCCCGCCCAGCCCGAGAGACCGGCCTGAGACAGCAGCTGACTCCAGCAGCCTCCTGGATCCCGCCCCAAGCTCTCCCAGTGAGTGGGAATTTGCACGACTCACAAGGCTTCCCAGATCAGGGAGTGAGTGGTGAATCTGAGGGGGAGCCTTTGGCTTCTTGCCACGCGCACCACTCGGATTCCCACCCTGAAGCCCTCCAACCCAATGACCG
>PVKA01043731.1:0-16563 GCA_004027165.1 Ctenomys sociabilis
AAAAAAAAAAAAAAAAAAAAAAAAAAAAAAAAAATCTTTAACTCACGTCTCTCATCAAATTTAGAAATGTTTAAACATTATTTCTTCAAATATTTGTTCTGTATCATATTATTCTAAGATTCCAATAACATAAATATTAGACCTTGGAGTACTGTCCACAAAACCTTGAGGTCCTTTCACTTTTCATTTGGGTGGTGCCTTGATCAAACCCAGGGCTTATATAATCCAAGCACATGGCCTACCACTGAGCTACACCACAGCTCCCATACCTGCTTTAAAGTCTTTTCGGGCAGCTGAAGTGGGACATACCCATAGTTCAAGCTATTCAGGAGGCTAAGACAGGAGGATTGTAAGTTTGAGACCTTGTGTCAAAATAAAAGAAAAAAAAAAGGCTAGAGATATAATTCAATGGCAGAGTACTTGTCTAGCACATGTGAGGCCCTGGGTTCAATCCCCAGTAACAACAACAATAACAATACACACACACACTCACACACACATCTTTCAAATGTCACCTTGGAGTTGGCATCTGTCGGTTATCTTTTCCCTCGTGAATTACTGAGATTTTTCTGGTTCATCAAACACAAATAAGTTTTTTATTTTTATTTTTAGGGAAGGGGCTACAAAGTGTTCAGGATCTCACTACTAGATTGGATTTAGTGATCCTCCTGTTTACAGCCTCCCAAGAGCTGGGATTATAGGCGCGTGCCACCACGCCCAGTCTGAATTGCTGTCTCAGCACACCCTGGGGGTGGGGCTGGCAGTGCAAAGAAATTTTGAATTACAACTTGGAGATTTGAATATTGAATTATGTGGCTCTGAGAAGCCTACGGGGGTGTTGATTTGGTTTGTCTGTCTGACTCTTTTGGTGGGTAACTGATTCAGTTAGGTTCGGGCCATAAGTTTTGAGCTCATCCTTTGTGGGTTGCCCTTTCCAAAGGTGCTTTAATTTTCCGACCCCTACTAGTGCCATTCAGCTCTGTGCCAAGTGTGCCATCAGGGTCATTCTGGAACCCAGGCAGTGCTCTGCTCCGTAATTCACTTGTCAAAATCTTTCGTGTGATATTTATTTATTTATTTATTTATTTATTTATTTATTTATTTATTTATTTATTTATTTATTTATCAGAACTGGGGATTGAACTCAGCCCCTTGCGCTTGCCAGGGAAGCACTTATTCTACTGAGCTATCTCCCCAGCCTCTCGTGTGATTTTTAGAAGCCAAGCCATACATTTGAAGCATGCATTAAGTCTAGAGCTTTCCCTACCTGTAACTGCCTGTGATCCCTTCCCTGAGGTTCCTTCTCTTTGCAGTTACTTCCCATGATAGCGTCAAGGGCATCCTACTCCTGGCCCAGGGCTACAAACCCTGGGCCCCATCTGCAACTTAAATTCCTCTGACTGGCTCTGCTTCCAGGTTCAAGCTGTGGAAGGATAGAAAAGAAAAAAGGCCCCTAGGATTTCCTCCTTGATCTTTGTACCACAATTCTTCCAGTGACAGAGCATTTAGAGGTGCCCTATAACAGTCACTGCTGTTCTATTGGAACCCTTTCTGTTCTTCCTGTTGCCCAATTCTGGGATTTGTGCCACCTTTGTAACCAGGCCAGGAGACAGGGAAGCAAAGCAAACATGATGGAACTTCTAGCTTTGGTGCAATCTGGGTCCCTGCTGCCCTTACTTCTCAAGGTGCTCAGATAAGTAGCTGCAGCCCTCTTCTCAGGAGCTCCCCTTCCCCTCCCCCTTTTCTTCTCTCTGTCCTCCTCTTTCCCTCCATGTGTTCCCAACTCCCTTTTATGGTGACAGAGAGCAGACCAGAGCCGCTTGAGTCCTAGGCAGGCGTTGTGCCACTGAGCTGCCATCCCCAGCCTTTGCCCAGGAGCTTTACTTGCATTAAGTGGGGTAAGCAGGCTGGATTGTTCTTAGTTAATCTTAACCAGAAACAGAATTCATTTATTTTGAATTCAGATTTACAGAACTAGCATGGAGGCTTCCCACATAAGCCTCACTCAGCAACTTCAACTCCACCCCCCAACTCTTTTTTTTCTTCCTGTGGTATTGAAGGTTGAACCCAGGGCCTTCACCTTGAGCTACACCTCCAACCCTTGCTGAAAGCTTTGAGCCAAGGTCTTGCTAAATTATCCAGGCTGGGCTTGAACTTGTGATCCTCCTGCATCAGCTTCTCAGAGTTCTAGGAGAATAGGCATACACCACCATGTCTGGCTTCCTTTCATATTTTATATAATCATGCTATAATAATAAAAACAGAAAGCACTTGGGATATAGCTCAACAGTGCAGTGCCAAGTGTGAGGTCCTGAGTTTGATTTCCAGTACCATCACCCTCCACCCAATGCAGGAAGTTCACCTTGGTATATGGGTAACTAAATTATGCATCTAATTCATTTTTCTTTATTTCTTCAGTGCTGGGGATGGAACCCGGGGCCCAGGCACATTAGGGCTCAATCACTGCCCTACATCTGGGTCAAATTTCTCATTTTTCCACTAACGTTCTTTTGGGTTCAGGCTCCCATCCAGGACTTCTCCTTGCTCCATCACTTCTCCAATCCAGGATGCATCATCAGTCTCCCTTTCTTGCCTTGACATTTTTGAAGCATACTGGTCAGTTTGGGTTTGTCACCTGTTTCTCATTATTAAAATATGGTTATACAGTTCTGGCAAAGATGTCATGGAAATGATATGCCCCTCCCATCTCATCAGCAGCCCCAGATGTCAGTATAGTCTTTTTTTTTTTTTTTTTTTGCCTTTTTGAGACAGGGTCTCACTATGCAGTTCAGGCTGGCCTTAAGCTCACTTTGTAGCTCAGGCTGGTCTCGAACTCACAACAATCTTCCTGCCTCAGCCTCCCAAGTGCTGGGATTACAGGCCTGCGCCACCACGCCATGCTGGTATAGTCTTATGACTGGTGATGTTAACCCTGCTCACTTGGTTAAAGGGGTTTCAGATGTTGATATGCACTGTAAAATTACTATTTTTATCTTGTCTGTTTTGCTTTGTTTCATGATACTGAGGATTGAACCTAGGGCCTTGTGTGTGCTAAATAAGTACTCTATCACTGAGCTACATCCCTGGCCATAAATTCCCCCTCTTTAGTAGTAGATGTCTTAGAGCTGGACCTGGGGGTACACACATATAATCCCAGCACTCAGGAGGCTGGGGCAGTAGATTGCTTGAGTTTGAAGTCAGCTTGCACTACATAGTGAGTTCAGCCTGAACTGCAGAGAGAGCCTGTTTCAATAACCCCCCCAAAGTAAATACGTTAGGAAGACATATATTCCAGGGGATCAGACCAGGTCCTTGCACATGCCAGGCAGACACTTAGACTGCCAAGCTATCTCCGCAGCCCTAAAGCTGTGTGTATTATTTCTCCTCCAACTTTGGCCCACTGATGAATAGATTTTGCTAGTGACAATTATTGCTGTTGGGAGCCAGAGAGATGGCTCAATGGAATAAGTGCTTCCCTGGCAAGTACAAGGGCCCGAGTTCAATCCCTGGTCCTGAAAAAAAAGTCGCTGTATTGTTTCTATGTCCTTCATTCCTTCTATATTTACTAACTGGAATTCTATAAAAAAAGCTAACCCTTCTTTCTTTATTTACAATTATGTATTTGTTTTTCTTTTTTTTTCCCTGGAATCAGGGATTGAAGTCAGGCCCTTGCGCTTGCCAGGGAAGTGCTTATTCCACTGAGCCATCTCCCTGCCCCCTTTTTCTTTATTTACAATTATGTATTTGTTAATATCATTATGAACTTGTATTTGTTTTATTCTGTGAGTTATAATCTAATACTGTCATCAATATTTTGTTGCTCCAGTTGTACTAACTTTGACAATTGGTAGCTCCTTCACTTGCTCTCCTATTCTACACAGATCGGACTCATAGTGATCCTCCTGCTTTCAGCCTCCCAAGTGATGGGATTACATGTGAGCAGTTTTTCTTTCTTTCTTTTTTTTTTGTATTTTAGTAAGGGTCTGGCAGGGTCTCACTATGTAGACTGGACTGGTAGTGATCCTCCTGTTTACAGCCTCCCAAGAGCTGGGATTATAGGTGCACACCACCCCACCCAGTCTCAATTGCCAATCTCAGCATGCCCCGGGGGCAGGGCCAGCACAGCAGGCCCAGGGATCCAACCTCTGACCCCTGCTCTGCCTAAGCAGCCACTTTAATCTGCTGAGCTATTTGGCCATCCCCAAGCACTTTTATTCTTTATCCAAGACTGTTGGAGAGATTTTCTTCTTGAAGATACCATTTGCATAAAACACACATACAAAATACACGTGCACGCGTACACACATACACACACACACACACACGTATTCTGACAGTGTGTGTGTGTGTCTGTGGTGCTGGAAATGGAGCCCAGGGTGTCATGTATGCTAAACACACTGTATGCTGAGCCACCCACCACCCAGGGGACTGACTATAAAGGTGCTAGTAGGAAGCCTTTACTTCCCACAGATCTTAAGGGGTAGGTAGAGAAAGAGATTCTCGGGGAACCTGGCCTTCAAAAGTGGCCACCTGCTGGGTGATGTGGTTGTGGAAAGGTCCAAGCACTGCCAGAATGACAATGGGCAGAAAGCAAAACAAGCTGGGCTTGGTGGTGCACACCTGGAATCCCAGCATGCCGGAGGCTGAAGTGGGAGGACCACAGTTTAAACCTGGCTTGACACAGATGGGTATTCCCTTGCCATTTAAATATTGTAGGTGCGTGAATTCAGCAAAATAATCCAATATAGTCCAGTAGTCCATAATAGTAGTGGGTTATCCATAGGACTGGAAATGTCAGAAGTTGTTGACTTGAGCCTTTTACAGCTCAGCCTATTAACATGGCTTTACTTTTAATGCCTTGTTTTTTTTAAATTTATTTTTTATTTTATTGAAGCACAAATATCAATCAGATAGTTTCAAGACACCTTAACAAGACAGATTCGATAAATTAATATATTGCAAACTGTTTTCATGAAGTTTTAGTATCGTACAAGGTGCATACATGATATATTTACAGATATTATTTTAGCAGATGTCTCTTATCAGTAAATTAAGAGTGTAGCTGCTTACTTATCTTATTTTTTATACCCAAATTATATCAAAAATTCAATAATTATTTTCCTAGTGGATGAACATAGTACTAGAAGCAGACATAATATCCTGTCCAACCACCATTAGTGCAGATCTTGCCTCTCATAGGATTGTGTAGAAGCACAGCGTTATCTATCCCAACTGTACTGTCTATACACACACATCATGATTTTTCTTTCTATACCCCTTCCTTTGTCTACACCTGTCAAAGGTGGGCACTCCATTGTCATTCAACTAACTTAGGTGCTTGAACTCGACACCACAGTCCAACACAGTCCAGCATTCCACAACAATAGAGAGTTATTCAAAGAAGTTGTTGACCATAGCCATTTACAGCTCAGCTTAATATTATGGGCTCACGATGTATACTTCATTTTTATACTTTTCTGCTGGATGGTTAAGACCTAGATAGATCAAGACTTATATACCAACACAAGAACTTTATATTTCTTATGTGGTCAGTGAAGTCCTCTCAGGGTTTATCTTGTAGTCCCGTACATTATTGTGTAGATGCTTTGTCTGTGTCATCCATGTGGATGAGTCAGGGCCAAGGCTTGACCAGTTTGCTCTCTGTGAGAGCTTGAGAGAAAGTTTTCTCTTCATGTGACTCTCCCCAGGCACACTATAGAACTTCGATCTCTTTCCTCTGTGGCTCTATAATCTCCTTGGTCAGAAAATTTGGAGCTCACCTGAGTTTCATGATGTTGCAATACAGGTTCTCCTATGTCCTGAGTCTTTGCTGACCTTGAAAGGCTAGGGCCAAAATGTTGGCTGGCCTTGTGGCTCTTTTATTTCTCCAACTCTGACTTGTGAACTTAGGTTGTTAACCATCCAGAAGAAAAGCTGATTAGTATCCTGCAGCATATGCCATTCACTTTGCCTTATCAGACTCAACTGATTTTAGTTATTGTACGTTTCCTTTTGTATTTCTGCTTTTCGCTTGTTATACTAGGGAGACTATACGATATTTATACATGTGTGTCTGGTTTATTTCACTTATGAGTATATGTTCAAGTGGCATCCACTTCAGTATAAATGCTTCAAACTTATCATTCTTAATAGCTGAAGAATACTCCATTATATAGAAATACCACATCTTTTTCAACCATTCCTCATGTGATGGATATGCCTCCTTTTTATACTTTTCTCCTGGCTGGTTAAGACCTGTTTTGAAACTGTCTCATTGCTAATTGTTTCTGAATAAAATTAATAAATTTTAAGAGCAAAAATCAATAATCCTGGCTTGAGCAATTTAGTGAGCCTAAATCTTAAAAAATAAATGAATAGGCTGGATGTGGTGGTGCACGCCTGTAATCCTAGTGCTTGGGAGGCTGAGGCAGAAGGCCCATGATGAGTTTGAGACCACCCTGGGCTACACAGTGAACTCAAGATTAGCCTGAATTGCACAGTGAGACCCTATCTCAAAAAAAAAAAAAAAAAAGGTAAATGAATAATAAGGGCTGGGAGTGTAGCTCAATAGTAAGGCCTCAGATTCAACACCTAGAACTGCAAGTCCACCAGCAGAGAGATAAAGATTCCAACTTTTTATTTTTCTGGCCCTGCCATCTCCTGCCCAGGCTTCTGAACTGGACCCACCAGAAGTCAGAGGGCAAGGGAACCTGGGTGATGAACTGGGGTAGAGGTCAGCTCCCAGCAGCACAGAAGTCAAACAGTAGAGTTGGAGGCAAATAGAGAATAATCAGGGGCCAGGGAAATGGCTTGGTGAAATAAGAACTTGCCTGGCAAGTGCAAGGGCCTGAGTTTAATACCTGTTTCATTCTGCCAAAAAAAAAAAAAAAAAAAAAAAAAAAGAGAGAGAGAATAATCACTACAAGACCCATTTTCTCTGAGAACCCTTTCCTGCCCTCAGAACCTGGTCAGGGACCAAAGGCTCTGCGCAGAACCTCATCAGCCTGTACCCTTGTTCACTTGCCCTTCTCTATCCAGACAACGGCTTCAGGAGAAAAGGAGCTGTGTCCTGGTCACCCTGTCACCTCTGCTCACTCCACGTGCCACAAGATGAGATTTGAGGAAGATCAAGCCAGAGCTGGGCTGCTCACCAGGACTGTAGTTTTCCTGAGATCTTCCTTCGGAATCTGCCCCCCCCCAACCCTTGGAGTGCACACATGTCTTGCGGGTTCACGTCTTGGTGTGTTTTACATTATGTTTGCTCTGCATGGAAAGCCAACGCTGATAACTGTCAGATGCAGCTATATTAGCAATATGTTGGCAAATGCTGAACCTGAGAGGTGAGAACCATAGGTGCCAGACACCTGTCTCTGTATGGTTTTTGTGTGCTGGAGAATTGCCATAAAAGCAGGTTTTAACAATAGTTAGGTGTGGTGGTGCATGCCTGTAGTCCCAGCACGGAGGCTGAGGCACGAGAATCACCGAGTTTGAAGCCAGCCTGGACTGCATAGAGGAACTCTGTCTCAAAACAAAAGCAACCCTCCCCCAAAAAACAAAGCCCCCAAACACTAGTATGTACATACCTTTGTACATATGCCTATCTATTATATACCCAAGAAAAATGCAAATCCAGATGCTCCATTTTCATCCCGATAAACCCATCACAAAGTGAAAATGTATTTAATCCATACAAACTAGTACCCATTTTAATGTAACATCACAGCCACTGTAGAATGTGGGTTGCTTTTCTGTGTGGTTGAGGGGATGACTGGGAGCTGCTGCTGCTGCTGCTGCTGCTGCCAAGAACCTCAAAGGGGCAGGAAGGAATAAAACTGATCTGGGAGAAGATGAATTCAAAATTTGAAGGGCAGTTTCTACTGAATGTATATGGCTCTCATAACATGGTAAAGTAAAAAAAAATGTCAAAGCACCATAACTGGGCATGTGGGCACATACCTGTAGTCCCAGCACACTGAGAAACTGAGGCTGGAAGACTTCGAGCTTGGGCCCAGCATGAGAAACTTGGTGATATAATAAAACCCTGGCTCAAAATAAAAAATAAAAAGGGTTGGATATATAATTCAGTGCACAGACTTCATTTCTTTCTTTCTTTCTTTCTTTCTTTCTTTCTTTCTTTCTTTCTTCTTTTGTTTATTTATTTTTTATGAGGTAGTGTCTCACTATATAATGCAGGCGGGCCTTGTACTTACTATGTAGCCCAGGCTGGCCTTGAACTCATGATGATCCTCCTGCCTTAGGCTTCCCAGGTCTGGGATTACAGGTGTGCACTGCTCAGTTGTCTTGGGCTCAATTCCCAGTACTACAAGCAAACAAACAACCAAACAACAATAACCAAAGAAATAGTCAGACTAATGACAAAAATGTTTGACTAATGATAAAAATGCTCATAGCATCATCCTTCTGGCAGGTCCAACATGGAAATTCTGCAAATGTCTGCCACTAACAGAAAATACAAGGGCTTGCCAAATAGCTCAGTGGATTAAAGTGCCTGCAAGCAGGTGCAGGGGCTGGGAGTGAGACCCTGAACACCCTGTAGACCCTTGCCTAAAATACAAAAAAAAAAAAAAAAAAAAAAGAAAGAAAGAAAATGCATAAATCAAAGGTGTATTCACATAATGGAGTATTATATAGCTGAGGATACAACAGAGAAGAGCTCCATGTACATAATGTGGAAGGAAAAGGAAACAATCATAAGAGAATGTACTATATGATTCCATCTAGATGTAGTACAGAAGCAGGTAAGACAGCTCTTTGGTCTCAGCGGCACAAGCGAGATGATGAAGGGAACATCATCCTTTGGAAAGTGTCGTAATAAGATGCACTCATTGTGCCGCCGCTGTAGCTCTGAGGCCCACCATCTTCAGAAGTCGACTTGTGGCAAATGTGGCTGTCCTGCCAAGCACAAGAGAAAGTATAACTGGAGTGCAAAGGCTAAAAGGTCAAGTACACCCGGACTGGTCAAATGAGGCACCTAAAAATTGTGTATCACAAACTCAGGCATGGATTCCTTGAAGGAGCAACACCTAAACCCAAGACAGCAGCTGTTGCAGGGTCTGGTTCATCTTGAGAATTGCAGCAATCACTCAACATAAATGTTTTGGCCTTAAAAGATAAAAAAAAAAATCAAACAGGAAAGACAATGCCATTATATTGGAGGTCAGGATAACAGTTATAGTTCACTAAAAACTTTAAAAAAGTCCTTAACAGTGACACTTGACTGTAAAATCCCAGATACTGGGGAGACTGAGTCAAGAGGATCACAGATTCAAAGCCAATCTGGGCAACTGAGTGAGACTGTCTCAAAATTAAAAAAATAAAAAGGCCAAGGATATAGCTTATAGTAAAGTGCTTGCAAGCCTGCAGAAGGCCTTGGCTAAATTCCTAGTACTGGGGAAAAATTAACAACAAAAGAGTTACAAGGTACAAAGTGCTGTGGTATATCTGTTACTTCAAGTTTTTTTCTTTTCCCTGCCAGCAGTACTTTATTGGGATATTATTTACATAGAGCAAAGTACATAGATCTTAAAGTGACTAGCTCAAGGAAGTTTATCATATGTATGCACCTGGGTAATCCACACCTAGCTCCAGCTCCAACATACTCCAGCGCTCCTGCGTGATTCTGTGTGTTATCTTCACTGCAACCTTAGGACAGCAGAGCAGTTATCTGTTCCTTTTTTTTTTGGCGGAACTGGGGATTGAACTTAGACCCTTGCGCTTGCAGGCAGGTGCTTATTCTACTGAGCCATCTCCCCGGCCCGGTTACCTGTTCCTGTTATTTCTGAGGAACACCAGCTTGGCAGGCTGAGACCTCCCCCAGAGCTAGTGACCCTTGAAGCCAGGGGAGCTCACAAGAGGGGCTCAAGTGCTGACTCCCAGAACAGGAGGCTGGGTCCCTCTTTCCAAAGAGGGGGTGTAAGTGGGGAGTGGTGTAGGAGGCACTACCTAGTTATTTTCTTTTAAACTTCAGTTATTTTCCAGAGCCATCTCCTGCCCATTAGCATTCTGTACCATGACCTAGAGGCTGAGGGTTGTTAGTGGCAGGTAGGCTTGCTAGCACTGGCTACAAACTGCCCCTGGGGGAGGGAATGGCCACCAACCAGTCCAACTGGGCTGCCAGGGTTCCTGGGAGAAGCAGGCACCATGGTCACTGTTGCAGTGGTGCCAGTTCAAGGCAAGGTCATTGTGGATACTTCTGTGGCCGTCGTGGTGGCCTGGCACAGGTGAGGTTGAGGATAGACCCTAAAGACTCCAAGTGCAAAGCCATGCACCTTGAGCTTCGTGGTTGAGTTTTCCCTCCAGGTCAAAGGCCTTTCTCAGACAGGCTGTATTTCCACTTCCATGGCTTTGGCTCTGGGAACAAGTCCAGAGCTCCTGAGTGGCCTCCTTCCTTCCAGAGTGACCCAGTGGGTCCACTGGGACAAGCATGCCCTTGCTCAGGGTTTTTCAGAACTCTGAGAAGTTTCTGAGTCCTCCTGGGAAGTTCTCAGCCTCTGCACCTTGGGAACAAGCCACCCCACTCATCCCCTGGGACTGGGGCTCTGTTCCCAAATCAAGCCCCAAGAGTAGCCTGTTTTTCCCTGGGAGCAGAGTCCTCTCTAGTCAGCCACCTTCTTCCTGGTTTCAGAGGAGCTGGCTGACTCATCGCAGTTCTGGAAAGGAAAGGGCAGAGGTTCAGATCAGCTTATTTATTTATGATTGAGATCTGGCTGAGGAGACGTGAGAAACATATAAAGGCTGTAGCAAGGATTTGAGCAGCAGCCTATGAGGAAGCCATAAAGTTTTCTACTGAAACAAACAAACAAACAAACAAACAAACAAAAAACTTAATTCCAAAGCCACAAGTGAGCAAACACCATCTGCCCATCTCCTGGCTCTGAGGACAATTCCAGGAAGCAGGCGAGGGGCAGGCTGCAGTGGGGAAGTGTGGTGCTGGCTTCTGGGCAGCTGTGGCCCCTCAGGACTTTCTACAGAGACCCACTTTGGGGATTTGTTGTTCTGCACATGACAGAAAGGAAGCAAAGCCATATAACCCACATTCCTGTAGATGACAGTCACCCCTTATGTCCCCCCCCTTTTTTTGTACTTTAGGGAAGGGTCTCCAGGAGGTTCAGGGTCTCACTATTATATCTGACTTGTAGAGATCCACCTGTTTACAGCTTCCCAAGAGCTGGGATTACAGATGTGTGCCACCACACCCAGTCTCCCCTTTTTGTTTTTTTAGCCTAACCTTCTCTGGGCCTCAGTGACCAAGCCCTGCAAGTCTGTATGCTGAGCTGTCCCAAGGGAAGCTACTGGGCCAGGGTGAGCAAATAGGCTTTGTGTATTCATACAGGTGGAGGGCAAAGGGAGTTTCAAAGACTAAGGTTTCACTCATTCTATTAAAAAATTTAAAAAAATTTTTGAGGCAGAGTCTTGCTAGTCTTAAACTTGCAGGGATCCTCCTGCCTCAAGTCTCCTGAGTACTGGGAATACAGGCATGTGCCACCACACTCAGCAAAATAATTCAAAAAGGAAAACATGGGGCCAGGGAGATAGCTCATTGGAATGAGCACTTCCCTGGCAAGTGCAAGTGCCTGAGTTCAATCCCTGGTTTCCCTCAAAAAATAAAAAGTAAAAAAATAAAACAAAGAGCCAGTAAAGCCAAACATAAAAACCTGTGAAAGGCCTCTTACAGTCCTGAGTTTTTGAGCAGACTCTTAGCCCTGGTGCGGGGGGGGGGGCAGCTACTTTTACACAGGAAGCTATTTAGGGAGGAAACAAAGACCTTGGTGTGCAGGGAGGAGCCATACCTCAGCTTGAGAAGTTCCCTCCAGAGACAGGAACCCGGACAGAGGAGTGAGGCAGCCAGTGGGTGAAATGGACACTTCCTGTTTATTTTAGTTCCTCACATCCCTGCGGGTGGGGAGGGAGCAGAGATTGAAGCAGTTGGGCCACTGTGATGGAAAGAATCAAAACTGCTGGGTCAGTGCCCTGGACTATGGCGCTGCCATCCTATCGGCCACTCCCTCCCATTCAGGCAGGGGACAAGACAGAGGTAATACCCTGGTAATTCATAGGAGTTGCCTGGCGCTGGCATTAGAGGCCGTCAGTGAGCTCATTTTTGCCTCATTGCATCCTCCTGAGGGCAAGGAGGGGACAGATAGGATCCTCAGTCTTTTTTACTCCTCAGAGCTGCACTGTGGAGGCCAAGTGACGCGGTCTGGGCTGAGGAGGAGCTGAAAGACGGAGTCAGGCCCAGGCTTGGTCCACCCCCCCCCCAGCTACTTCCTTCTAAGTGTCCCTGATCGCTCAGTGTCTTGGGCCCTTTCCATTTAAGCACCAGGACTGGCCAGGATAATACCTTAGTAGCACTCACGCCCATAAGCACAGCGTTTCCACCATCCCCACCCTGGGGCTCTCGGAAGAAGAGAATCCAACCCAGCATGGCAAGCAGGCTAAGGTAATTGTTAGGATGACAGATAAGTAGGGTTTCCAGCTCAGCACAGGAACGCCCAGCCCAAACTTGGGCACATTCGCAGAGCCTGGTAAGAAGTAGCTGCAAGGATGCTGAGAAACAGGACCTTCTCTTCCCGGCTGGTAAGGTTGTTCAGGGTTGCAGCTACTTTGGAAAACAGTGGGACAATGACTCCTCACCACGTTAAACACAGACCTACAAACAGCCTGGAGGTCCTTGCTGTCCATCCACATAAGAGAAATAAGAGTGAGAATGGGAATCTGCCCAAAAACTTCTGCGCTTGTTCACATCAGCATCGCTGCTAATAGAAAGTGGAAATGACCCACATGTCCACCAGCTGAGTGCTGTATTCATATAGTAGCATATTTTTAGCCATTCAGATGACAATGGAGATGAAACTTGAAAATAACACACCAAGTTTTCAGACACAAAAGGCTACATGTTGTTCGTTGTGTAATTCTGTTTATATGAAATGTCCAGAATTGGGTCATCCATATAGACAGGAAGTAGATGGACTGAGAGATGGCTCAGTGGAATAAGTGCTTCCCTGGCAAGTGCAAGGCCCTGAGTTCAATCCCCGGTTCCACAAAAAAAAAAAAAAAAAAAAAAAAAAAAAAAAAGAAAGAAAGAAAATAGATTATTAGTAGTTGTCAGGCCTTAGAGGAGGGCATGTGGGAAGTGACTGCTGGTAGGTATGGGATTTCTTTTTGGAGGGAGTCCTGAAAATATTCTAAAATTCAGTAGTGGTAATGGTTGCAAAACCCTTTGGATGTACTGAAAATCGCTGAATTGAGCATTTATTTATTTGTATATTTATTTAGTTTTCTTTTGAGACCTGGAGCTCAGGCTGGCCTTGAACTTGCAGCAATCCTCTTGTCTCAGCTGCCTGAGTGCTGGTGATATAGAGGAATGGCATTTCCAACCTGAAAGGCACCTAGGACAAGTTCGTGTTCTCTAAAACCAAAGAATGAATTTCGGGAACAAATAGGTTAAGAGCAGACTATATTTATTAGAGGGAAGAAAGCTTCTGTTCAAGAGGGACAAAGGGGGCCCCGAGTGAGTTGCCCCAGAAACTACCTTCTCCAGAGATTTTTATAAAGCAAGACCATATGAAGAGAGGTAGGACTGGGACTAAGGTGAAAAACACGGAAACTCGCATATAAGGTGGGACAAAACTGTAAGACTACAAGTGGGGGGCCTGCCCATTAGCTCAGTTGTTTAAGTGCCTGCTTAAATAAAGCAGATTCAGGGTGCTGTGGTTCATCCCCAAATCCTCAAGCCAAACCAGACCTGCCTTGAAGGCATCCTGAGGCCGACCCTCGCAAAAAACGACTGGGGGGCCGGGGAGATGGCTCAGTGGAATAAGTGCTTCCCTGCCAAGCGCAAGTGCTTCAGTTCGATACTGGTTCCACAAAAAAAAAAAAAAAGCAATAAGACTACAAGCGCAGGCACAGGGGTTGGGATTTGATTCCTGAGCCTGCCGTGCTGGGGCGTGCTGAGAGGGCAATTGAGACTAGGCATG
This sequence comes from Ctenomys sociabilis, assembly GCA_004027165.1. Classification (NCBI taxonomy): domain Eukaryota; kingdom Metazoa; phylum Chordata; class Mammalia; order Rodentia; family Ctenomyidae; genus Ctenomys; species Ctenomys sociabilis. The sequence continues at coordinate 13,998 of PVKA01043731.1, forward strand.
TTGGCCTGCCTGTAATCCCAGCTATTTTAGTTCTCTGGTTGCTGGGACAAATACCTGACACCCAAAATGAAGGGAGGAAAAGTTTATTTAGCTCACAGTTACTGGAGGTTTCAGTCCATACTCAGCTGGCTCCAAGGCAGAGTGGCACAAGGCAGAGAATAACCTTTCATAGCAGTGGCAAAGAGCAAGAGTGAAAAAGGAGTAGCAGCAGCTCAAGCAGGTAGCTTCTCGTCCCTCTTTACACTGAAATGCAAATTACCTGCCCCAGAGCAGGTGCAGCATCCACTTGCACAATGATCAATCACAAACTCAGAAGCTGCCCCAAACTGCATGAGGATTTGGGGGGACACCTAGGCATAAACCATAACACCAGCTCTTGGGAGGCTGTAATCAGGTGGACCACCACAAGTCCTATCTAGTAGTGAGACCCTCAACATCCTGTAGACCCTTCACTAAAATACAAAAAGAAAGCCGGGCGTGGTGGCGCAGGCCTGTAATCCCAGCACTTGGGAGGCTGAGGCAGGAGGATTGTTGTGAGTTCGAGACCAGCCTGAGCTACAAAGTGAGTTTAAAGCCAGCCTGAACTGCATAGTGAGACCCTGTCTCAAAAAGACAAAAAAAAAAAAAAATAATAATATAAATAAAAAATAAAATACAAAAAGAGAGAGAAAGAGAGAGAGAGGACTACAAGCACAACTGCTGAGAAAAAAATTGATTAAACCCAGGACCAACTGGGAAAGCAAGTCACATAGCAAGTGGGTGTGAATATAGAATAGGGGTTTAGGGCCGGGGAGATGGCTCAGTGGAATAAGTGCTTCCCTGGCAAGCACAAGTATCTGAGTTCAATCCCCGATTCAGCCATACATAAATAAATAGTGACTCTTCCTGGCTGCCTCAAGGCCATGAGCAATCCCATATGCTTATCTTTAGGGAGGTAAGCATTTGTTCGACCTTTGGTCCTTAGGTCTGGCTCACAGTGGGAGCCTCTGTCTCTCTCAGTTGCAAGATATCTTGTCTTCCATGCTGTCTCCTTGAGGGCCTGATTGCCTATAATAATTCTATCTAATTTAGCTGCCTACAACATTGGGATTATAGGTGTGTGGCCCTGCACCTGCCTTGAATTGAGATTATTTTTTTATGTCTTTGGTACATGGTCTTACTACACAGCTCAGACTCACAGTGATCCTCCTGTTTTCAGCCTCCCCAGCACTGGAATTATAGGCTTATGCCACTCCCAGACTTGGTGGCTGGCTCAGCATGCCCAGGGGCAGGTCTGGTGCAACATGTGGTGCTTGAGAACCTCAGCTTGTTTGTTTGCCTAAGCAGGCACTAAGTCTGCTGAGGTATCTCAATGGCTCCAAATCAAGTATTTTAAAAGGATACATTTTATGGTAGATGAATTATATTTCAGTTAAATCATTACCCAGAAATTATGTATACTTGGCCCCATCCTCAGAGATTCTTGCCTAATCAAGTCTGAGATAGACATAGGTACCTCTACTTTTTTTTTTTTTTGAAACTAGGTCTCACTAGTTCAGGCTGGCCTTGAACTCACTATGTATTTCAGACTGGTCTTGATCCTCCTGCCTCAGTCTCCAGAGTGCTGGGATTGAGTTCAACCCATAGTACTACAAAAAGAGGCCAGGGAGATAGCTCAGCATAATAAGCACTTGCTGGGAAAGTGCAAAGTCCTGAGTTTAATCCCCAGTACCACAAAAAAATAAAAACAAAGACAGAGTGCTGGGATTACAGGCTGTGTCACCACACTGAGTGTGGTATTTACATATTTTTTTTGATAGAACAGAGGATTGAACTCAGGTACCTGTGCTTGCCACACAAGCACTTATTCCACTGAGCCACCTCCCTGGCCCAAGACATTTGCATTTTTAAGAAAGTCAGTAAGCATTTGGGGAGGATGTTATTCCAGAAATAGATAATTTCCCTGGGTCCAGAAGAGCCCAGAGCCACAGTGGGTAAACATGGGATTTTCTAGGGCCAACATTTGGGGACCACCTGAGCAGCTCTCCTTGAAAGAAGAGCGACTGTCTCCATTTTGACTGCGTCTGATCCTATTTTCTCATATTGTTATGGACAGAGCTGGCTAGGGCTTCTGTTTATCCTTCAATTGTCCTTAAGCAATGTGTATTGGTCTAGCTGAGGTGCTGGTGATAGTCTTTGAAGGTGGCATGTATGTTTCCCTGGTAAGCCTGCTGTTCCTTAACGTGAGCTGGGTGGAGACAGGATGGTAGAGCTAATGCTCCGCGCTGCCAGCTGGGATAGAGCCTCGAGACAGAGGCTATGACTTCCTGGGGCTTGAAAGACTACACCAAAGCTGAAGCCCTAGACTTCCCAAAACATTAAATACACTATAATGCAGATTACTCTCTCTGCATATCCTCTCTGCATATGGCAGAGGTAAATGTAGGCCACCCACCTAGCTCAGCTCACAGTAGTCACCTACTTCCCACAATTCTCAGTCAATCCTCAAGCCACTCCCTCACTGAATAAAAACCGGGTGAGGCCCTGGGTCGCTCTCTTGGTTCTGGAAAGCCATGTCATGGCAGGA
>PVKA01043732.1:0-16584 GCA_004027165.1 Ctenomys sociabilis
AAAAAAAAAAAAAAAAAAAAAAAAAAAAAAAAAAAAAAAAAAAAAAAAAAAAAAAAAAAAAAAAAAAAAAAAAAAAAAAAAAAAAAAAAAAAAAAAAAGAAATAAACTTATAGATCTAGTTAATTAAATATGTACAAAGCAACACTTTTCACAAATACTAAGAAAAGGGACTTTTAAAATACTGATTTTCACAGTTCTCTTGAATAAATGGATTATTCAGAATTTCTTAGTGTTTAGTTTCTGAATCTATGTCATACTGTCTGGGTAAAAATAGATGTTGGCTGAAGACAACCAGGCAATGGATTTGCCTTGACAACAATGTTTTATATATTCAGACTTCATTTAATATTAGACTTCTCAGTTTTTGGAATTGGTATTTCTTTACCCATCTGAATTTAGGGAAATGACACAAGAGAATAACATTAATTCGCTCTGGCACTCTGGCCAAATCAAATTTGTGCCTTCCGTAGGACATTGCCTAATTAATTCAAAAAGACATATAAAAACATGGCTGTTAATGTATCTTTAAAGTGAATTAGCATCATAAACTCTTGTCCAGGTGAGTTGTACAGTCAAGTACATTTAGATTAATATCAAGAGAAGATGCTGTGCATTCTAAAACGTTACAACAAATAGAAATTCTCAAACTGCCAGGCGATCCAGCCTCTGCAAGCCTTCTTGATTTTACTGTTCCTAGAGAAGTTTCTTTCTAGGATCCACACAGCTGCAGCCCCATTTCTACATTTTAAACATAGTTATTGCTATGTGATTCACGCATATTTACTGTGATCACATATATTTACTGTGGAACAATGGACCTTATATTCTGGAGAAAGCACTTAGAGGAACAAAAAGAAAGATTTGTGTAAATCTACATGGCCATGGATTCTGGGCATTAGCTGAGTAATGCCTTAAAGGTGAAAGGTTTAATAATGTGCCTTTCTGCTCCCTGTTCCGTATCATGACTGTTATTCCTGTAGAGGAGGAGTGGAGTGGGAAGAAAATGAAATCTGTCAATACTATGAATATATAAATAATAAAAGTGGCAGTAGGACTGATTAATTCGGAATCATCTTTATAAAATAACTGGAGCCATGAAAATGCTCAGTATGCACAGCTGATTGGGAAATGTATGCAATCTATTGATCAGAATTCGTTTGTGAATGCTCTCTTCCAGAGATTTTTATTCCTGAGTTTGCAAAAACATTTTTATCTATATGAAAAAGGAAAACTATAGACCTGGGAGATGGTGGCTTAAAATGGAAGAAAGTGCTTTCCTACCTTAAAAACAACTCACAAAGAAACAACTGAATTAAATCAATGAAATGTAGTTTTATTTCTTAGAATGGACTGAATCAAAATATATCTATTTTTGGTGAGAAAATTAAAAAGTTAGAGTCATTAATCATTAGCTTGAAAATGTAGTAAAAATAAATGAAAGCTATAAGTTTTATTTTTATGATCCTATGAAAAGGAATGTATCTGGGGCTGGGGAGATGGCTCAGTGGAATAAGTGCTTCCCTGGCAAACACAAGGGCCGGAGTTCAATCCCCAGTTCTGCCGAGAGAGAGAGAGAGAGAGAGAGAGAGAGAGAGAGAGAGAGAGAGAGAGAGAGAGAATATATCCATCCTTAGTCTTTTAAGGTGAGGTAGGATCTGACATTTTATTTTTTTTTATAATTAAAGCCACTTGGGCTGGGGAAACAGCTCAGCAGTCTAAGCGTCTGCCGGGTAAGTGCAAGGACCTGGGTTTGGTCTCCAGTACTACATGCCATGCCACCCAGAAATATGCTGGCCACTGAAACTGAGCATGGTGGTGCATACCCATAATCCCAGTGCTGGAGAGGCTGAAACAGGAAAATCACTATGAGTTTCAACCATACAGTGAGACCCTGTACCAAATAAATATATTTTTAAAATATTTTTAAGTATAATTATAGCAACTTGTTGTGGATTATATTCACCAAATAAGTCCTCACAATTGACTCAGTAATCAATAATCACTGTGCATTATGTGATATTTATTTATGTACTTCTTTCTAATTTGTAACCACTGGGCCCTTGCATGCACAGGTCACAGGGTGCTGTAGGGTTGGGGAAGTGCTGGCTTCCCACTCGTTCCTCTATACCCAAGTGTGCTTGTGCTGCTTGTCACAGCGTGGGAACAGTACTGATGCTCTCACAATCCTTGTCCGTCTGCGCCCAATTCTATCTGCATTGCTGATCACGAGGAGGGAGATATATACACTTTTCAGCCCAAAGCTGCTTGAATTCCTCTTCTGTAATCTGCAGTCCTCCTTCACACAATGTTGGTTACAGGGCAGGAGAGGTCCTGTTGTTCCACTCACTAACCTCACCTCCACCACCGCCACTACCACAGCTACCACCCCCACTGCCACTGCTGCAGTTCCTAACTTTATTGTTGCTAGAAGTTCCCATTAGCTACTATGGCACATGCAACAGTAAACTGGCACCCCATCAGGAAAGAAGGAACTTCCTGTTCCCTTGCCCAGCAAAATTTCCGGCAAGGATTAGTGTCCTCTGTTTGCAGAAAGGCAAAAGAGGCAAAGTGCTTATATCCCAAATCTATCTCATGTGGCTAGCCACATTATTTTAGTCCATGAGTTTTTTTGTAAATTTCCCCAATGATGGTCCTCTTCAGCCTGCAAGGGGAAACCCTCAGACAGCCCTATAGGCTAAATAAGCATTTTCATTTTTTTATATGTTTGGTACAGGATCTCACTATATAGACTGGACTTGTACTGGTCTTCCTGTTTTCAGCCTCTCAAGCACTGGGACTATAGGCGCATGCCACCATGCCTGGTCTCAGTCACCCTCTCAGCATACCCTGTGAGTGGGACTGGCAAGGCATGCCAGGGGATCGAACCCTGGTCCCTGTGTCTGCTTAAGCAGATGCTTCAGTTCACTGAGCTATCTGGCCAGCCCTCAATAATCACCTTCTGAATTCCAATGTCTGTGTTTTGTTAGAGCTCCAAGCCTCTTATTTAAGTTTTATTTTGGCATCAGGATGCATGTTTCTCCTTTCTTCCAAGTACCTATGTTTTTAGCTGTTTTTCTCTAAGTAGCTCTAATGTGTTCTTCTACATTCAGCAGTTAAAAAATCTAATTTATTGTATTTTCTTTACTAGCAATCAATTAATTTTTTAAAAGTCTTCAAATTAGGCACCTTTCTCCTTTATTCCATTCTAAGGCTCTTATCTATCTATCTATCTCTGTCTCTCTCTGTCTCTCTCTCTGTCTCTCTCTCTGTCTCTCTCTCTGTCTCTCTCTCTCTCTATATATATATATGTATATGTATATATATATATATTAGCTTTTATATATTTGTTGTATTCTTTAAACTTAGTGTCTTCAAATTCAGGTGATAATTTTATCTTACTAAAACCTCAAAATAATGGAAATGGTGTAATCCATAATAACTACCATGTTTTATACAGAAAAATATAGCAAAACATTATCAGAAAATCAAAGTCTAGTCTGCTAAACCTCCTCCATTGCTACAAATTACTAGATGGGTTTAAAATTTTTAAAACCTGCAAATATCAGGCCCTTGTCTAAGAGGGTTATTCTTGGAACTTATGTTTAGCTGTATCCCAAAGCCCCATGCACTCAGAGGAAGGAGAGTCTGTGATGCTGGAACTAATTGATGGTGTAATGCTATGATCAAGGCCAGTAGGACTGAGGGTATAACTGTTGCCTACCCCAGATAGCCTCAATAAGATATAAGACAGAAAGAACTCTGCTTGTCCCTTTTTGCTTGCTACCTTCTTCCTGCTATCAACTGTTTCTCCTCTGTGATGCTTATCTGCTATACCACCCTGACTTGAAACCCAGTGATTATAGATTAAGACCTCTACAAACTACCACCTGAGTAATTCTTTTTGCCATTTAACTATGAGTGTCAGGTATTTTTTCTCAGCAATGAAAGAGAAATAACTAAGACCATGATCCTAACAAAAACTTTATATGGGATTTTTCAGATTAGTACTTATATTCATTTCTAAATAAAATTTCTCAAATATAGTCTAATATATTAATCAGTCTACCATTTAACTAACTTTAATTTGCCATGCATATGATACATGTATGATCTATATATAATATATATGTCATATATATCATATGTATGTATATAATTTAATAAACCTTCAGTTTTACTCTTCTAACATGAATATTTTCCTTAGAAGCAACTTGCTGAATATCCCCTTTTAAAAACAAATTTTATGGGCCAGGGAAATGGCTCAGTAGAATAAGCGCTTCCCTGGCAAGTGGAAGGGCCTGAATTTAATCCCTGGTTCTGTGAAAAAAATAAGAAAGAAAGGACAAAGGAAAAACATAGTTTAAAAATAAATTTTGCCAGGGATACAATTAAATCCAGGGCCTTTGCACTAAGCTAAATCCTGACAGTTTTATTTATTTTTTTAATTTTGAAACAGGAACTCGGGGCCAGGCAGATAGCTCAGTAGAATAAGTACTTGCCTGGCAAGTGTGGGGTCCTGAATTCAATCCCCAGAAGCAAAAAAAAAAAAAGAAAAGAAACAGGGACTCACTGGTTGCTAAGCTCCACTAGGCTGAAACTTATATGTAGTCTTCTTACCTCAGATTCCCAGAATTCTGAGATTATAGGCAGCTATCCCCACATATTATAGCTATCATATGTTAGCATGACTGGGCCACCAGAGGTTGATAGAAACCAAATATGGCCTTGGTCTTGGGACCATGATCTTCCAACTCATTCTTTTTAATTGCATGACTTATAACTATTTAAATCTATGACTAATGAAATGTTCATTTGCTTAAACTTTGAAGAGTAAAAATCAACTCACAGCAGTCCTTTTCTTAACTTTTAAATTCACCGAAAATGTATATACCTGTGAAGCTCTTAAGGGAAAAAATATATACTGAGTAGCAGTTTTGTGGTACGAGTGCATAGGAACTTAATCTTCCCCCCATTCAGTTTACTCCATTCAGTTTACTCCTTAGACGAAGGCATCGGTCTCACTCCAGATTTGCTCATATGTATGACTATAACTAAAAGGGCATAGATGGGAGGCATCTTGAATTTGGATGTGGATTTGGATTGATTGAATTTTAAGTAGAAATGATCTTCCCATGAGGGTTGGAACCATAATATCCAAGAATTATAAATTTAGAGAAAACAAAAATCTCAGAAATCATTTAATACCCTTATCAAAAGTCAAAAATTAAGGTCATGGAAGTAATCATTTTAAAACATATCAATCTAATCAGCTTCCAAAGTAAACAGAGTTCTATTTTTCAGTAATCTTTGTGTTAAATAATTTCACATAGTCTCCTAGCTTTGCCCAGATTACTAGCTAAGAGAATAATCATTCACAGAGACCATGTAAAAGTGCAGCAGTTATTTCAAAATGTACACAAAATTGGAACTCTTCCAGCAAAACCTTATCTTCCAAATTCTCTCATTATTTTGTGTTTGCTGAAAACGAGACATAGTTTTAGCCCTTTATCAATACTACTAGTAAGAAGAAATAGAAATGACTGAAAACAAGGCTCAGCCACTTTCACTGTTGTTTGGAGTTGTAAGGAATAGAAACACCAAAGGGTACCTGATCACTACCTTTTCCTTTCTCTCCAAGTAGATGCATTCTGTTTCTCTCCCAGAAGATGTACTTTGGGAATCCAATTTTCATTTAAACTTGAGCTTATCAGTTTGGAGCTATTCCAAACACCACAGAATTCACAGTCATTAGTATATCACAGCAGGCTCCTTTCAACTATTACAGGTTTCAAGTCTGTTTGGAAACCTGGAAACATGATTAGTGATTTAAACTCAACTAGTATTTTGCATATTTTTTTCTAACCCTTGTCCCTAGCCAATTATTGTTACCTCACCCTGGTACCTGACATGAATGTGAACTTTGTTATGAGCATTTGATGACTTTCCAAACATTTGAGATTTTTTTCTATCTGACCAACATAAATTCAGCAAAACTTTTCTGAATTCTGTTGATTAGAAACTGCATTTGTGTCTATGCTGGTTATCAGTCAACTTTTCTGCATAATAATCAACCAAAAAGTTGAACTCCAGTGGCTAAAAACAAGAAGTACGCATTATTCACGGGTCTGCAAGTTGAGTACAGTGTGACCAGACTTGTTCAGGCATGGACTGGGACACTTGTCTGCAGCTGCAGATTCAGCTTGGGTGTACCCAACACATTTTACCTGGGAGTCCGTCTGAAGCAGAATCAGACTCATGGGCTATGATCTTCAGATGGCAATGAAAGAAGTGCATGTCAAGGCTGCTCTTATCATCAATTTACATCCCACTGAACAAAGAATCTGATGGCCAAACCAAAGGCAAGTGGACAAGGGGTGGAGATGTGCTTTCCATGACAGCAATGTGACTGCATAATGTTAGTGGGAAGGTTAAAGAATTGAGGCCAGCAATTCACTCTGCTGTGTAGTCATTTGCGATATGCTCAGCAAGTTATTTAAGACAGAAGACTAAGTTAAACACCTTACTAATGAAATCAGGGGGATCCAACTATGCTCGCATTTCTTATTCCAATCATATGAGTTTTACTGAAGCCTAAAGACATCCATGAGACAGGAGTGAATGGCCCCTCCTTTAGAATTCAGCATGTGAAATATTTGGCATCTCATTACTGTGGTAGCCAAAACAGCTGTTTTCTTTAATTTAGGAATGCAAATGTTTATATGTTACTTTTCAATTAAGAATTCTAAGCTTACTATCTACTTGGCAGTCCTTCCATATGACAGTCATTTCCTTTGGCTTTTCATTTTGACTTTTGGCCTAAATTTGAAAGGAATACGCAACTTTAAGTGCCATGAGAGAAGTACTATTTACAAGCTGGTCATGTATGGTTAAGAAAATAAAAAGTATACAACTGTTCTTTTTGACCAGCACAGGCACATAATGAAAATTACTTCCTTTGAATGGCAGAGTTCTAAAAGCTGTAAAAGTACTTGAGAGAAAACTGGAGAAAAGGAGCCAATGAAATGACTTCAAACAACAAAAACAAATAAAGCAATAAGGGAATTGTCAGCATTTCCCAAGGAGGCTGATATCTAGAAATGATACAGATTGTGGACACACATTGCATTATGGGTCATGAATGTGAAGGTCAAGGAGTGAAGGCTTTCTTTATGAAATGTTATTAACTGCCTGGCAGGGCATTATTGTAAAAAGAAACCACCAGAATTCAAACAAGCAGCACAAAAGCTCAAAAGCTGGTGAGAGAACCTCACTAAGGTAACACAAGCCACTCCTATAAAATAATATAGTACCTCTCTTTATATATGGACTTCTAATATATTTAAATAAGTCTGTTTGCATGTCCATGGACAGCTAATGTGAAGATATTTATAACAAAATCATCCCTTGCAGAATTATATCAAGCAGCTTTACTGCTTCTTTTTATAAAGCATTGGTAGTCCCAGTAGGAAGAAAGAGATATTTTTGTACCTATGAGTTGGTTGCTTGCTTTCCCAAGTATGTTGATAATATGGCTATTACTTCCAAAATATTTAGAGAAATATTTTGGCAAATTTACTTTGTACCACCTTCTTTTTTAATTTTGTTGCCCAGAAAGTGTTTACTTTTTCATAGTACACACTATGTCACAATATCAGTGTTTCTCATAAGCAATCATTTTTATAGGAAATTACCTACAAGCTTCCTTAAGTTTGAAGAGACAAAGGATATTTTCAACTATAGCTCATGTAAACTCAGTGAAACCCTAACTTTATACCTATAATTTAGGAAAAGGTTATATCTTCTGTCCTTTAAAGAGCTGGACTCTTCTTAATTCTAAACCAAGAACATTTATAAGTGACCAGTAATCCTGAACAGTTTTATAACTGAATATTGAAGTCAGGTCTGTGTTCAGCCATATAAGCACTGGTTAAATCTGGTAGGCCTGTGTAATTACTATGTACCTCCTGTTAATACCCTGAAATTTTTATTTTCAATATAATTAATATATGACTAATACGCGATAGCCATGGCAATGTTATTTTTAAATTGAACCATATGAACTGGTTTTGTGTTGGGACACCTACATAATCATAATCTGAAATTTCTATAGTTTATGCTTCTGCTAACACACGTTACTGATCACTTTCACATCCATTAAAATAGTAATATAATTACCATGAAGTGAGTTATTGTGACCCAAGGTCTTATTTGTTGCCCCTCTGTGTTGATGTCTCAGTCAGAGTTCCAACAGGAAGTAGACACCACATGAAAATAAATATAATTTGAAGATTGTTTATTTATAAAGCAGTAGATATCCACAAGAGGGAAAGCTATCTGGAAATGACAGAAGATAGCATTAAGATCCAGAGGGAATGGCAGCAGATCTGTCACTTCTTCTGAATCTGAGTTAATGATGGAGAGTTTTCTCAGCTCTGGAAAAGAGACATAACACAGATCTTTTTGCCCTGGAAAGAGCAATGGCTTTCTAACAAAGCACAAAATTTGTACTGAAGTGATACTCAAGGAAGAGGGCCATGGGAAATCAGTACGCTGACCTCATTCTCTCTCTTCTTGTCATTTGCTAGTTCCTTCCTTAGTCAAATCCAAACAGAAAAGCAGAACACCTTGGAGTCCACTGATGTAATCTCATAAGACACTAAGGAAGTTAGATGAGGTGGCTTAACTAATGGTCTACCTGTAACACCCAGCTGAAGAGAATCAACATGGTTCTGGGTGTGGAAGGCCTACCACAGCATAAAAGGAAACCTGGAGGGTAAGATGATATGCTGTTGATTCTCCTGGAGAAGCTTGTCACACTGGCTCTCCTGAGATGAATTCAGCTTTATCATTGGGGAAGCACAGGTCCTCACCACCACTGAAAGTGGCTGTGGTTCTCTTCGGGGCAACTCTGGTCCTTACCTTGAGCATCAGTTCTTGGCCCCAGTTCAGATCCTTCATCCTGCTGACACAGACTTTCTAGGTTCTGCCACTGGCCTGTGGGCCTTCCCAATCCAGATCTTTGGTACAGACTTGCATGAGACATTGTCATGGGCTAGAGCCCGGTCTTCAACCGGACTTGTACAGGACATTGTCATGACATCTAGGTCCTCAGCTGGATTCTTTGGGTCTTTAGTGTGTGGGCAGAACTCCTGCACTCTTCTGCATTTGGCTTTTTAGGTGAATATTATAAAGTAATAATATAATAATGATGATGATATAAAATAATCCTATAGAATGTGTTCCTGTCTGAATTAAATCTGTTACTTTCCAAATTCCTATTACCTTTCCTACTGACTACAACAGTAGGAAAAGAAGGCAAGTGGATCTGGAAAAAGAAAAAGAACCCAGCTAGTACAGTTGATTTTCTGATATATTTGTACATGGTGCAAGAACTCAAAAACTATTGTGAGACCTCTGTTTTTATAATAACCTCAATAACATAATTATGACACTCTTTCTCTAAGCATTGGCTCAAAAATGTGACATTAACTTGTATTCATGAATGTATTATCTATTTATAGATTCCTATCCATTGATCAATGTAATAGATACCATTTGTTGCTTATTTACTGTGCAAGGTACTTTGTAATGTGTAGAAATAAATCTGACCTCAAAGACCTGCACTATCAAATTGAAAAATTATATTATAAAAATAATAAAGGATATAAAATGTACTAATAAACTTGTAAGATCTTTAGCAATTATTAGGAATGAATAGTATTTTTAGTATGGCACTGAATAAAGATCACTGTCCTTAAGAACTTAAAATCAAAATCAAGTCATGGAACAATTAACTTTCCACTGAAATTTAAACTTTTTGAGCAGTTCTATAATTTTTAAAATACCTTTAACATGTGAGTATCAAAATAGTGCATCCGTAATAAAAGCTTGTGAATTAAATAAGACAAAACAAAGATAGAGTTTATTAAAAGTATCATTTTGGTGATTTTTTTTAAAATCGTATTCCCCTAGTAGTAGGACATAAACAAGTTTCTCAGGGCCAGCCAGATAGCTCAGCAGACAAAAGTGCCTGCTTAGACAGAGCTCGGTGACCAGGATTCACTGTGTGCTGTGCCGCCCACTGCCAGGGCGCGCTGAGACAGCGATTGAGAACAGACATGCTGGCGTGTGCCTGTAATCCCAGTGCTTGGGAGGCTGCAAACAGGAGAATCACTAGAAGTCCAATCTACATAGTGAGACCCTGTAGACCCTGTACTAAATATATGGAAAAAAAATATCCTAGGAATTTAAATATCTTCCACCTAAATAATTTAATTTCCTTCCTAAGCAACAGTCAGTCCTTTCAAAACTATTTTTTGAGTATCTAGTATGTACTTAACACTGTGCCAGGTGCTATGAAGGATTCTTGGGAAACAGAACGAACTTCTAATTTTTAGCATTCAATTAAATAACTTAAATTTAAATCAATTTGAAAGAGAACATGATGCTTTTGAAACTCTAGGTTTCTCTTCATTAGAAAGGATTAAACATTTTCAGTAACTACACAGATTAAGTGGAATTCAAAGATGCCTCTCACCCATAAATTTGGATTACTCTGGCAAATCTAAAACCTCCAATATGACTTTTTAATAATTAAAAGAAGAGGGGGAAATAATAATTACAACATTTGTAGAATCTATGTTTACCACTCAAACTTCTTAATCATTTCCTAAGTATGTATCTGGTGATCAGGATTTTATAACTCAAACTCTTGCTATAGAGCCTGTAAATCCCTTTTTTTAGAAAGCTCTTCAATTTTTGCATTTTGTTAAAAGTTAAATGCCTCCATGAAAATGAGACAAAAGTCAGTAAAAGACTGTAACAATAAAAATCAAATGTGATTTTCTCTTGAATAACATCTGTTTGTTATCGTCCTTTCATGTTAAACTTTATAAGAATTTATTATAAAAAAGCTTTATTGATAGTTAAACCCAAAATTTAAAAGGATTTATTTTTCTCCCAGTGGAAAGAGTTTTATTTCTTAGATTTAACAATTTGCAGATACTTTCTACCTACATTTCTCACCATTAAAATATAATTTCTGATACCTAATTTTTAGTTTCTAAGAAGCAATTTGTTTAATATCAATATCGTGTAATAATATTGGCCCAAAGGCATTTCCTTATTGCCCACTGTTGTTTTCAGTTTTATTCTACAGTTGTTAAATAAGGTCATTAAATGGTTTTGTTAAAAAAAAAAAAAAAAGGCTGGAGAGATGGGTCTGTGGAATAAGCACTTCCCTGGCAAGTGCAAGCATCTGAGTTCAGTCCCCCGTTCCACCAAAAAAATGGTTTTGCTAGTCTCATTTCTCATTCAAAGCACTAGGCCAGCGATGGCAAACCTTTTAGAGCTTTCAATGATACAGCCCACTGCTGAACACATGTCATAGATTCACCACCTCTGTACTTTGGAGATCTCAGTTCAGTAAAGCATTGTGCTTTTCAAAGCAAGCAACTGAAGTACAAATGCTGATTAATTCTACCCTAAGTTGTAATATACATTTGAGGAGCTCAGTATCTCTAATTTCACATTATTAATTTCTTTTATGTAACAGCCATTCATGCACACTTAACACAGTCAATATGCAAATGTTGACTCCCTCTCTTCTTAGCCAGTTTTACCTCTACACTTTAATTAGAGTCTCAATTAGTCATTGAAAGGAAGGTGAAAACCAAAAGAACAGTTTGTCCAAATAAAGCAAAAAAAAAAAAAAAAAAAAAGAAAGAAAGAAAAGAAACACAATGTGTCATGTCTTGGATCAACCCTTCTAGTAAGGTATCATTTCTCAAGATAGTATCAGTTATCAGAAGGAAACTGATGCTGTGGAGGCATCATTAATGCTAATAGAAATAGTATTCCTCAAATATCTTCACTATTTATCTTATCTTTGGACATTCTACTACTCCTTCAAAGCCCATCTCAATTCCTCTTTCATAACATTCTACATTGATTTCAGCCAACATTGATTTCTCTCTTTTTTTATAAATTCATCTTGCACAGCTGAATTAGAAACCATGAACTGAAAAACCAGAAAGATTGTATTGAGAAGCTGAGGGAAGACTTTCAACAGAAGGGCAATCTGAACTAGGCAACTGTGGATGCCATACTCATTATAGTTGAAGATGAAATCTTATCTTTCCAATCTGCTTGAAACTCATCCAATATATACTCTTATATTCCTCAAGTTGCATAACTGGCTGCGCAACCTATAGGCAGGAGATATTTGCTGATTTATAAATTAAACTTAAATATATGCATTATAATTAAAACTGTCATTCTACAGTTGAAAGTATACCTCACCATCCCTTGGTGACATCCTTTTTATGTCCACATGCACACACATACACACACACACACACACACACAGTACCCTAATTTTCTTTTTCATAGAATTATTTTGCAAACTGATATTTTTATTCATGCATGTACTTATTGGTTCTATTCTGTCACCTTCACTAGACTGAAAGCTCCATAGAAGCAGAACTATTATGTCCCTAACGGCTAGCAGAGTACCTAAAATACACTAGGACTTCAGTATATGTTCAATGAATTACTGACATAAAAGTACTACTTTGTTATAAAAGATCATTTTAATAAGTTGTTTCGTATCTATTTTCTCCATAAAAATAATATTTGAGGGGAAATACTATAGAGTATACATCTCCTATGTTCTTTTTGTAATGCTATCAGTGATTCTGTTAAAGCACATAAAAATTTCCTGGAGAGCTTATTAAAACATAGCTCATCTGGCTCCACCTATAGGGATTCAATTCTCATTCTCTAGGTCTTAGATGATATTGCTGTTGCCAGTCTGAAACATAGTTTCAGTAGTTGGGCTCTAGAATCTTAATGTAGACATATGCTCAATAAAGAAGTGTGTACTTATTTGCAAGCTAAATAATAAATGTTCTTATTTATTGAACCTTGAAACTTGCAAGAACCTGTGAATATATAAGGTATTACATGTGCTATAGTAATCAACTGCAATTCACTTATCAGTGGTTGAAGAGGTCTCCAAGTGACCGTCAAGGTCAAGCTACCATTTCATTGAGATGAGCTCATTGATTAAAGATAAAGAAGAAACTAGGCTTGAAAGAGTCTGTATCTCTTGCAAAGATTGCATAACCTAGGCCTTCTCAATTCTTGTTCAGCTTCCAGCATCTGCATGTAAATTTCTTAAAACTTACTGATGTAGCTTATATCAGATTGAGTATCCGTAATATGTTAAACAGAGAATTTCATTCCAATATCATTCAATTTCTGCATGAATTATTCATCATTCCTTGAAAATTTTCCTAGGTTTATAACAGTAACTGTTAAATTGCTTCATAGCTTTCTTTTTATAAAGCTTAGAGTAGCTTACTAAAATATATCACCAAGTTTTTGTTGTTTCTTAGGTGACTTTAATTATATATGTTTTCTTCCAGTAATACATCTTTCTACTTCGTCAATATTATGTTACGTTAGCTGTAAGTACAAAATAATTGAGAACAAACTATGACAAATTGAACTAAACCAAAAAAGAAGAAAGCAAATACTGTTGTGATTTGAGTTTTTGTTCAGTCCTTGAAACTTTGAGAATATCTGGCTTTATTAACTTTTGCTTTTTGCTGATAGTTCCTCTCATTTTATTATAGCTCGTAGCATTATAAATTAATTTAACATGAAAGGATAAAAATGTTGCTTTTGAAATGTTTCTCATTAAATTATGGAAAAATATTATAATAAATAAAAGAAAGGAATGCCTGTGGTAGTAGCTTTGGTTTGCTCAATTATTGGGCTAAAAGTGAATTATTATGCAGTTAACTCAGAGGCAATATTATTGTCATTATATTATAAGATAGAAGAGTTGCAATCTTACAAAAAAGGTACAATATAGGTCCTTTGAAAGTGAGATAATTCTTTTCTTATGCTTCACTTAAATATATACTGACATTAAGATTTGGGTCTTTTGGGGTGTCAGGGAGATAGCTCAGTAGAATAAGAGCTTCCCTAGCAAGTGCAAGGGCCTGAGTTCAATCCCCAGTTCCACAACAAAAAAGATTTGTGTCTTATTTATACCTGGTGATGGCCCAACATTATATTAAGAACTGCAAAGTAAATTTCAGCCAATTACTTTATTCAGGGGAATTATTAAATGGAAAGACCTCTGAAGTTTTGGAAGGAATCTACTTCTAATTAGCTGAAATATTCCTTTTATTCAATGTTCCTACACAATATTCCTTTTATTACTATAATCTCTCTTGTATGTTTTAATTGAAGACACCCTATACAAAGGAAATGGGGAAGTACCATTTAGTAATACTCATTACAGTGAAATCCAAAATGTGAAGACTTCCACCCTGTTTTCTTCCTTTCTCTTTTCCCCATAAACAATGCTACTTAATTCATCTAAAGTCCATAGTGAGAGTGCTGAGATATTTGTTGTGAGACAAAACAGTTGTACAGAAGTGAAAAATAGAAACCATTTGTGGCCCCTAAAGTTAGTAAGTGTTCTTTCATGTGGAATTCAAGACATTAATGTTAACACATCCCATAAACAAAATTATAGGAGCTTATATCTAAATGTTCTAAGTGAAAATTTAATAATGTAGTAAATATTTGAATACTTCATCACTCCCACTATAAACATCATTAAAGAAAATAATCACCTACTAAATGCAAAACTCTATGGAATACCCTAAAAGACATGAACATTGATGTAGTCCAAGTTCATCTTTCACATGATAAACTACAAGTAAATGTTTTAAAGTGCAGTAGATAAATGGTACTCATTATCAAAGATTAACTGATAAGACTAATAAGAATATTGTTGGCTTGGAAAAATATTTAACATTTTAAAACTCTCATATAGCTTCAATTAATTACCAACTTGCAAGATTTTTAGGATGCTATATATCAAGTAAATTATGTACCCAGACAGTATTTTTAATGGTTCAGACAGAGTTAAACAGGGCTGTGGTGATGGCTTGGCAAGCTCAAGAATCTGCATTCAGTCCCCAATACCAGGTACTGTACTGACCCCTGAACCCCAGCATGCTGCAAGGACTATCAAAATGTGGTGTGCTAGTAGAAGACACCCATAATCCCAGATCTGGGAAGGCTGAGACAGAAGGACCGCAATGAGTCTGAGCTATATAGCAAGATGCTGCACCAAATACATAAATAAATAAATGATTAAAATATTTTTAAAACTAAAAATAAGAAAGGAGTTAAACTATTGCCATCCATCCTGATGATTTGTACATCTAATTAGGCCTGTGTTCAAGACATGAGGGAGTCTCAGTGCTTTTTTGTGAGAAGCATAGGTCTAACTTGTTCAGGCTGAGTTGCTGAGGGACTGATGGTCAGGCAGTTTGTTGTGATTTTCAACAGGGGAAAGTTTTAACCCTCGCCCCATTCCACGCTGTGTAGTTAACATCTAGAAATATTTGAAATGTCACAACTACATTGGACATACCACTGCAGTTTAATGAGAAAGGCCAAATATGCTGTTAATTATCGAATAACGTACAGGCTATACCTTCACAGTAAAGAACCATTGATTCCAAAATGCCAGCAGAGCTGAAGTTGAGAAATCCTCCTCTAACCTAGGCTTTCCTCACCTTTCCTGAATTTTCCCTTTTTATTTTAAGAAAAACTAAAACATTTTCATAAGCAAATAAAAGAATAACAATAAACTTTGCATTGTTACCTTCAAAGTAGGTAAAGGTATAAACCAAAATGATTCTTACAAAAAAGAAATGGATAATAACACAAAGTTTTTTCAATGAGCTAATTTTTTTTTTTGTTTGTTTTTGTTTTGTTTTCAGATCCAGGGATTGAACTCAGGCCCTTGCGCTTGCCAGGCAAGCATTTATTCCACTGAGCCATCTTCCCAGCCCTTAAATGAACTTTTAGCATAAATGAAAAAAATAGCATATATGTTGTAATATTTTTAAATCAATGGAACATGTAATTTGAGGAACTATTTTAACTTCTCTCTACTTCCTATTTATGTCTCTTCTATTTTGCTCTTTATTTGTATCAGGAAAACGTGGGTTTTATACACAATATAATACCACATTGCCATAAGGCAAACCTCAGGCATTTGTAGGTAGATGGATACAACTTAACAGTATAATGTTAAGTGACAAAAGCCAGACACACAAGCTCAAATATCACATAGCAATCTCAAAGAGCCCTAGGAAAACAAGTGTAAATCATTGGTAGAGGGCTTGCATAGCATGCACAAGGCCCTGGATTCCATCTCTGACACTACACAAAAGAATACTTTTATAAATTAACATATCATTTATTCAGTTTTGCATGGTTTGTTTATGTAGTATGCTTAATTTATCATAATATGAAATATTGATAAACTATTATTTAAATAATAAGACTTTATAGTAGTTTATATTAGTATGTTATGATTTTATAAGACTATTTTATAATAATGTTCCTTTTATAATGATGTTCATTTTATATAATAATGTTCCTTATATGTTTCCCTTGTTTTATTATAACAATAGTTTTTAAATTTAATTATACAAAAAAAGTTGAGTGAACATTGACTTAATTTTTAATTATTTCATAATTCAGAGA
>PVKA01043733.1:0-16587 GCA_004027165.1 Ctenomys sociabilis
AGAGAGCAAACTGGTCAAGCATTAGCTGTGACTCATCCGCATGGATGACACAGACAGAGGATCTACAGAGTAAGGTACAGGATAACAAGATGAACCCTGAGGGGACTTCACTGACCTCATCAGAAACAAAAGCTACATCTTTTGGTATGTAGGTCTTGCTCTATTTTGGTCTTAACCATCCGGCAGAAAAGTGTAAAAATGAGGTATGTAACGTGGGGCCATGATAATAAGTTGAGCTGTAAATGGCTATAGTCAACAATTTCTTCAGATAACTCACTATTATTGTGAAATGCTGGACTGTGTTGGATTGTGTCGCCAAGTTCAGGCACCTAAATTGGTTTAATGACAATGGAGTGCTCATCTTTGACAGGTCCAGACCAAAAAAAAAAGGGGGGGGGTATACAACGGAAGAATCATGCTGTGTGTGTATAAACAGTACAGTTAGGATAAATATGCATAATTCTATGAGAAGCAAGATTTGCACTAGTAGTGGTTGGACAAGGTATTATGTTGGTTTCTAGTACCATGGACAAACACTAGGGAGATAACAAGGTAGAAAGTATTAATTATTGAATCTGTGATATAATTCAGTTATAAAAAATAAGATAAGTATATAGCTACACTCTCTTCATTCACTGATTAGAGACATCTGCTATGAAATATCTGTAAGTATAATATCATGTATGCACCTTGTACGACACCAAAACATTACAAAAACATTTTGCAATGTATTAATTTATTGAGGCTATCTTGTTAATTTGTCTTGAAACTGTCTCATTGCTATTTGTTCTTCAATAAAAAAATAATAATAAAAAAAGAGCAACATGTCTTCTGATGGAAGCAGGTGTGGGCCAGATGAAACACTGCTGCCACATAAGCACAGCGCTTCTAGGTTCAGTTCTCTCTGGGCCTCATTGCTGTGGATAGATGCAAAGTGAACGTGAGAGGGTCACTTACTGTGACTTATTAGGGTAGGCGTATTTCTATTATGTAGCACCGTGATATAAAGTATGTCAAGTCTTCACTGGGGCAGGGGTATCTGCAAGGAATACGCATGCATCATTTGACAAGGTAAATACATATCGTGGAAAGAGAATTAGGTTTGAGTCACAAAAAATCGGTTCAAGCCTCCATTCTGCACTTTATCAGTATGATCATTTGAAGCCATCATGGCTTCCCTGGGCTTTATTTTCTTCTTCTGTGAAATAGGGAGAATAGCACCAGGCTCACGCTTGGAGGTAATAAGGTGATGAAGGGATTGTTTCACTTTTTCACACACCTCAATTATCTGAGACCTTGTTAAGCTACAGTCTTCTGATCCTTGCCTCTGGATTTTTTTTTCGCAAGGACTTGAGTAGAATTTGAGAGTTTATATTTCTGATAATTTCTGTATAATGTTTGTGCTGCTGCTCTGAGGAGCAGAATTTGAGAAACACTAAGACTAAGCCATGAGGTACTGGTTGCATTCTTGTTTTGTCATTGTAGTTATTCTCTAAGAAAGAACAGTAACTGTACATACAGAGAAATGGAGAAATATAGGGAGAAATGGAGAAGTACTGGAAATTACTTTTGAATTAAAGTAAAAATTCTGCCAGCCAAGATGATTACAGAAAAACCCACAGAAATCACTAAAGAACTTGTTGTTGGGTATTCAACGTATAATTATATGTACTTTTAGTTTATTTAAATTTTATATACTTCTGAATTATCTGGTTAACAGCAGTTGACAGGAAGTGGAAGTACAAAAATAAACAAGAAAGGCTCATCTCGTGGCACTGCTGTGTTAACTGAACACAGGAAGTCCTGGAAATCTTGCAAGACTGTTCCTTTAAGATGTCTAGCCCGACTTTAACACCCCAGAGTATTTTATGTTGATGAGTATCTGAAATCAGCTACTTTCAATTTGCTTATCACTGGCTTTATAGCCACAATGTTGCTTTAAAACATTTGAAGTTTCAAGGAACATAAATCTCAACTGTGGCTATGTGTATAGTTTGTTCCCTTTTCTAGGTGTCGGATATTGTATAGCAAAACATTTCAGCAGACCCTGTATAGTCAAATCTCAACATGTTTCTTTTAAAGGCAGAAAAAAATTGCAGGTGATGATCATAATCCTTGCTAACATCATTTTTACTCTTTTTGGTACCAGAGAGATGCTGCCATCAGTTCTACTTGCCAGTATATATTGCTCAATGTATAAATATATATTAATAATTTAGAACAATTGGCTTGTTGTTATAGGTATGTGGGAATATAGACTTTTAATGTTCAGAACTGAAGTACTGTTTTTTTGAAAATTTCCCACTGATCCCCATGTTACCACCCAGCTATTCCAATGAAACAAACACAGCACATGGAAGCACATACACAGCATGGGACATTTAGGGAATTCCAAGACATATTTTTAAAGACAATTAGTAACAGTAACGAGACAGCCACAAATGTTTGGTGGTAAATTCCTAATAGTCATGAAGGGAAATCTTCAAACCACAGCCCAGCAAGAAGTCAAGCTGCCATGTGCGCCCCGCTTTTGTGACCATGTCATCGTCCTGTGGTAGGTTTCCTTGCCTCACGTCCCACTCATTTCCTTCTTGACATTGTACAGCTATTTCCTCTGCAATACAGAAACTCTCCCTTACAGAATCTTTTTCCACAGCTGGCTTTCATCACTTCTTGATAAATATTTCAGTTTTTCCACTTTATTTTTCTTTAACAATAACTGCTGCCCAGTCAAATCATTCATCTTTTCCTCTGTATAAGTATTTGTGGTATTGAAGGAGCATACATCAGAAACCATTTGAGATTCCCTATTCTGTCTTGCTTGGCATTTTCAGAGAACATTAGTCTCAATTACACTTGGCAGTTCGAATGACATTTATTTAACCATTCTAAAATTTAGAGTTCAAATTTATTGTGAACTTTTTTTTTCTTGCTCTAAAGAGACCTTTGTGTGTAAAATACACTTGATCTTAGCCAAAAGTCTGAGAAGTGAGTTTTTGTGTGTGTAAAATAAAGGATAACTTAAAAACCCAAGACTTCCCTTGTAACTTGTGTAATAGGTTATGCATATTTATAAATAATATTCAGATATGTGGCACAGAAGGTCAAGCATATGCTTTAAAATGTTCACAAATGATAATAATAACAACTAAGGCTTACTTTCCATTTATTAGGAGGTAGCTATATAAGTTTTTTATGTACACTATTCATTAGTATTTTTGACAACTGTAGAAGTTAGGAGATTAATTACAAGTCCCAGTGAGATTTCAGAATGTGTCTTGGTCAATAAAAATAGTGAATTGGGATTCTCGATTCTCACTCTTGCATAATACACCAGTATGTCTATTCAAGACTGTCTGTCTGTCAGAATTTGGTCAATCAAGTACTATCATGCTTTTTAAAAATTAATTAATTTGGTACAGGGTTTCTCTATGCAGCTCAGACTCATAATGCTCCTCCTGTCTCAGCCTCCCCAGCTGGGATTACAGGTATGCATCACCACAACCAATTTCAGAATGGCACTGCTCACTCAGGCTTTCTGGGCGGGCACAGCATGACGTCCTGGGGATCAAACTTGTGCTTGCCAGGCAGGTGCTTAGACCACTAAGCTATCTTTCCAGCCCCTCTTGTGCTTCTTAATTCTAAGACACCATCAAAAGTATCATTTATTATAAGAGGAATATCTTTTCAGGAGACTATCAATCACACACACACACATACACAATTACACTGTATTTAAATGTCTTTGTCTCAAATTATATTATTTTGTACTAAGAACATATTTACTTAATTTTTCATGTGTATGAATCTTTATAGTATATTATATAACTAAGTATATACTTACATACATAATATATATTTAACATATAATTAAATAACATCCTTAAGTATGGTAAGCATATTTATATACATAAATACAAAAATCTATAGCTCTTTCCCCTAACTTTGATCCTATTTCAGGCCTCTAGTCTACATAATGATGGGTAAACTTAACTTTGTTATTTTTAAGAATTTATTATTATTTTTTATGTATTTAGTACAGAGTCTACAGGGTCTCACTGCATGGATCGGACTCGTAGTGATGATCCTCCTGCTTTCAGCCTCCCAAGTGCTGGGATTACAGGCATGTGCCACCATGCCCAGTCTCAGTCGCTAACTCAGCGTGCTTTGGGAGTGGGTCCGGCATGACATGGAGATCTAATCCCAGTCCCTGAGCTTGCCTAAGCAGGCACTTTATTCTGCTGAGTATCTGGCTGGCCCTGACTTAGTTGATTTTAATGGAGCTTGTTATTTAACAATTTAAACTTGATTGGAATTGTTTTTGCCTCTTTCTGCAAGTCACACCTCAGTTTGTGGTACTATTGTAGAATTGGCAGGAAGGGCATATTTATTCCTTATTTTCCTTATGCTCCTCTCTCTGTGGAGAGAAAAAATTCTCTATGACTATTGGTTGTTTCTGTCACTCTGGTCTCTGCTGAGGCAACTTGAGTCCATGAACCCTTGGTAATGAAGATCATAATGCTGTCCCCTTCCTGTTTCAACTGTGAGGGCTCTGGGTACTTTGGCCGTCTTTCAGTCATGTTTACCCTCTCCTCTTAGGCGTGTAGGGCCTGCTAACTTTTCTTGGTCACCACCTTGGAGGTGCTTGAGACTACTAAATTCACCTCTGTTTAGCTCTCATAGTTCAGGTTTGAACCCAGAGAAGAACTCCTTCCTAGATCTTCTCTCACTACCTTCCCACAGCCATCCACATTTCTATACCATGGCAACAAAACTCATCCTAAGTCATTGGGCACTACTACTGTACTCATGTATCTATTGGTGGTATAGACTTCATGGACTAAGTCCTTCAGTGTTCTGGTTTTTTTATATTCAATGTCAAACTTAAAACACTTTTATACAAAAATCTGTGCTATATCAAGTTTCATGAGCTTTCAGGATGAAAGAGGCCTCTGCTTTCCTTGTTTTTCTTTGGGTAAATTGTGCCCTGCCTTTTCTAAGGCAGGGGTACCAAACCTGTTAGAGCTTTCAATAAAACAAACAGCCCACGCACCCATTACTGCTCTAGGCAAGTAAATGTTCCACCTAGGAGTTTGTGCATATTGTTCATCTATAGAGAGGTTAGTTACTAGGATAAGAAGCAAAAGCTTGTTATGTTCACAAGCCTTCCACAGATTTTTAAATGTGTAATTCATAATTATAAATGTAGAACATATAAAAATATAACACCACACATTGTCGTATGTGATTTTATGTTTTATTTATAGTTTGTGGCATGTAAATGTATATGATTTTTATGCCTCTTTCTAGTAAATAAATGTCACCAGCAGAACCTGGGCCAAAATAATGGTAATAAGAGTAGAATGAAGCAGAAAGGAGGGACAGTAGAGGTATTTCAGAATTCTTGCATCTTGGCTGCAATATGAAGACAGTCACTATCTATGTAGCCAGACCTTCATGTCTGTAGGTTCTTCATTTGTGGAATCAATTAGTAAGGTCCAAATTACAAAAAAAAAAAAAAAAATAGCCCTTGTTCTTCTGAATATGTACAGAGTTTATTTCTTGGCATTGTTTTTCCACGAGACAGTATAACAACCCAATATAGCATTTGCACTATATTAGGTAGTATAAATAACCTAGAATATGTGGGAAGGTCTGAATAGGTTATGTGCAAATATTATACCATTTTATGTAGAGCTCTTTAACATCAACTGATTTTGGTTGGACCTCTTAGGTATCCTCCATGGATACTAAGGGGCAGCCATACATTATCAGGAATGCTTCTATTAAGGAGACTAGAGAAAACTTAATGATTCATCTGCTTTCATGTAAAGGCAGATGAGATTCTGTTAAGGCAAATGCCATCATTTGCTAGTAGTAGTTGGAGAAATGGTGTTTGAGTTCAGTGAACTTTAAAGAGGTTTCAGAAGTTTTCCATGCATTCTAGTCTGCCATGGTTTGAATGTTTGTACCCTCTAAGACTCATGCTGAGATTTCATTGCTGTTGTAATAGTATTAGCAGGTGGGACATTTAAGAGGTGATTAGACCATGAAAGCTCTGCCCTACTCAGTGAGGTTAATGCCAATAAAGGAGGGCATGTCAGTCTCCTTTGACCTTTTTTCCTCTTTCACTCTTCTGCTGTGTGAGGACAGCCTTCCTTCAAGGGATCTAGTATTTGAGGTTCTATCTTGGAACCAATTGAACACGTAGCCCTTACCAGACATCAGACCTCCTACTGACTTGATCTTGTACTTCTCAGTTTTCAGAACAATGAGAAATAATTTCTACATTTTATAAATTACACAATCTTGGCCATTATTTGACAGCAGTACAAAGTAGACTAAGGTGTAGGTCAATTAAATTCAAGTCAACAAAGTATTTATTGAACAGGTATGTGCAAAATTCTGAATAAAGTGTTACAGAGAAGCCGGGCATGGTGGCGCATGCCTGTAATCCCAGCACTCGGGAGGCTGAGGCAGGAGGATTGTTGTGAGTTCGAGACCAGCCTGAGCTACAAAGTGAGCTTAAGGCCAGCCTGAACTGCATAGTGAGACCCTGTCTCAAAAAGACAAAAAAAAAAAAAAAAAAAAAAAAAGTGTTACAGAGAATTCAGAGATGACAAAAATATAATTCCTTATTCTGCTGCAAATCATATAGTATTGATTAAGTTTAAATTATTGGACTTTTTTTTTTTTTTTTTGTATTTTAGGGAAGTGTCTCCAGGGTGTTCAGGATCTCACTACTAGATCAGACTTGGAGTGATTCTCCTGTTTACAGCCTCCCATTCCCAGTCTCAGCACGCCCCAGGGGCAGGGCCAACACAGCAGGCATAGGGATTGAACCCCCAGCCCTTGTGCCTGCTTGTAGGTGCTTTAATCCACTGAGCTACTTGTCCAGCCCAAAATTATTGTACTTGTTATGAAAGAAGTTTTGTAAAACACCGAAGTGCTGTGATCAGAGAAAAGCTTTATAAATTAGAGTTGTATAACTTAATGATCTTAACTAATGGAAATGTAATCATATATGACCTGGACGATAGCACAGAACCAAAAGGTAGAAGGTCCATAACCACGAAACACTCAAAAGTTAGAACTAAACGTACAGTTAAATTAGAAAAAGAAAAGAAAATTGTGATGTTATGTGTACAGAGACAGCAGTAATAATTGCATGCTCACATCTTCTGCTGGCAGTATGAGCTTAAACTGTCTTCCTAGGAAATTGCTTGTCAACCATAGGTCAAAATTCATAAATATGTTTGACCCAAGGAAATTATTTGATAAATATATAAGAATGTACGCATGAAGCTTTTCTTTTCATTTATGTATTTGGTACAGGGTCTCACTAAGCAGCTCAGACCCATAATGATCTTGCTGTTTTCAGCCTCCCCAGTGCTGGGATTACAGGCATGTGCCACCATTCTTGGACTTCATTGCCAGCACAGTGTGACCTGGGGGCAGGAACAGTGCAGCATACGGGACTGGGGATTGAACCGTGGTCCCTGCACTTGCCAAAGCAGGCTCTTAGTCTGCTGAACTAGCTCATCAGCCCTCATAAGGCTTTTCTTGCAACAATACATATTTTTTAAAGTTAACTAAGTTTGATAGTATTATAACAGAGGTCTACCCACTGTTGTTGGCTTCTAAAAATTTCTTTCTCAGAATCATCTATCTCTTTCTACTTAGTGGAGTTGGGGCTACTGTATTACTGTGTAGCAGATCACAGTTGGAATGTCTAATTTGAACATTGCCTGGAAAGTTGAGAAAACAGCAAGAACAGAACAATGTATATACAAGGAGAATGACAACAAGTGTTCACTCTTGTGTGCATGCTGTATCAAGACCTATTGACAGCCTTTTTGCCATCTGATGGATCAGAGAATTAGGGAGCCATACATACAAGAGAAAAATGTAGCAAGTGTAGACAGTCCTGATTGTTTAATAACCTGTTCTTCTAGTTTGTTCCAGGTTTAAGTATTTTCTTGCTCCTGATGCCTCAGAGAAATCTAACAATAGCCCAATAGTATTCCTTTATGTATACGTGATGCATAGGATTATGCACACGGGTATATATCTTGCAAAGGGAGATAAGAGATAAATGCAGAGTGCTCTGTGTGTTTCATACTATTTAGAAAGATTGGTTCTACAAAACCCTGGAGGAATACCTGAAGAAAAAATTACCACACCGGGACTAGGGCCAGGTGCCTGGCTTGTGAGGACTTCAGGTTCACAGCCTCATTAGGAGTCAACCTTAAGAGAAATAGACCTGAAGATATGAGGGCTTGAATAGCTAAAAGTATAATTTATCTTCAGATGAAGAAAGGAGCTGTGCAGAATAATTGGGAATAGATTAAGATAATAATATATTTGCTTAAATGTGAAAGCTCCTACAAATGTTTACTTGAACCAAGTAATACAGATTTTCATAGGAGTTCAGAAGCACAGAAAATAAGTATTTTGGTATATTTGGTTTGGGCAACATGCAAAGCAAAAATGGTGTTTAAAAATTGGCTAGAAAATCCAAACAAAATTTAGCAGATCAAGAATGTTTATCTAAATGTAAACATATTCTAAAGAATAAAATTTAGAATGAATTTTGGGAAAAGTAATGTTTAGAATATAGAAAGTTTAAAAAAAGTAAAGGTTTATTTGTTAATCCACCCTCTGAATTATGTTTTATTGTTATCATGTCCAGTTCCATTGAAAATAATTATATTTATTTAACAAGATGAGCTAATATGTCAAGTACCTTAGAAAACTGTGGGAAGTATAAATGATCTGCTGAGCTGAGGGTGTCTGCCTGTAGCAATACCTGACTTGGAGTTCATAGCCAGATCTGGATATATTCAATGAGACAAAGCAGAGAAACACACATAAGCATTGGTTTTATCAGATTACTATGATCGTTAAATCTTTGGTCTTCCTAGAACTTCAAAACTGGCAAAAGAACAAAGTTAGAATTTAGCAGTGCTCCTATTTTTAATCAGCCATGTGTTCAAAACACATTAATTGTGTACCAGCTCTTTAAAATAAGTATGCTTGGCTAAGACACAGGACATTATGTTTCTAAAACGAAACATTTCCCTAAATGTCTTCTTTCCTAAAGATAATTCATGTAATGATTTTTATTACAGAGTAACGATAGATGTGCCATTGACTGCATATGAAGTTAGGAAATACAAAATGGGATGTTTGACCTTTGCTACATTTGATCCTTGTTTGTTCTCTGCATTATTTTGATTGGAAGATTGCAATATGTGTATGGGAGGGACTCACCCCTCCCTAAATCAACTAACAGATTCAGGGTCAATTTCTAGCAAAATTTTTTTGAATAAAAACAGGGAAGGAAAATCTAGGCAAGATGGAGATTAAAAGTAGGCTGTGATATTTAAGTCGGGATTTAGAAAACAAAGCAAATTTCTTAGTGCAAGGTCAGAAAGACATGTAGTAATATAAAAGTGGGAGAAACACTCTATGGAGGATCAACATGTAACTGGCGTGCATGTAGCAGATGAAACTCTATTGGGCTAACTTATGTGTCCCCTTAATAAACGTAATAAGGTATCCTCATCTGTCATAGGGAAAATGAGTGTTTCTTAATTACCACAAATGACTATAGCACAATGATAGCAAAGTTTGATGAGGCCAAAGTCTCCCTTGAGTTGACATTGTGGACACCCTTGTGCCTTGGTGAAAGAACTGATTAAAATTAACTTTTGTTTTGTATTAATATCATTAAAAATGACAACACTAGCCAGGTCTTCTCTAACCCACATGAAGTGATTTGCTGTGACTATGCAGACAGTGATCAAACTTATGCATATTTAACCCAAAGGAAAAAAAGTGTGGGACTCTTCATCTTTAAATTTCAGTTTTGAAATTTTATCCCATGGGCTCCCTTTTTAGTCAAGGAAGTCAATGAATAAATCAATAGGTTAATCAGCAAGAGTGGTTGGGAAGGAATATGAAAATTATATTTGTTTTTGAAAACTGCTTAATGGGTATAAGCTTTTACAAAAGTAAATTGTATGAATTGTAATTACACATTCATTCCTGTGACTTTAAAACAGTTTCTTTTAAGATTTTTTATTTTCTCATTTTGAGTTTTTAAATCAAGGATCAGTACAATCTCTAAAGGAATACACATTTTAATTTTTATGTGTCATATCTTCTCTCTATCATGATTCAATTCAGTGGAGTGACCTAGCCATGCAAAATATGAAACTAGTTGGGTATAGCTGTGTTCTGATAAAATTTTATTTACGAAACAGGTGACTAGATTTATCTCTTGTTACTTCTTATATTTAGGAAATCAAAATACCCATTTACTTTTGATAAGAAGAGCTGAAAAACAAAACAAAACAAGCAAACAAACAAACAAAAAACTAAAAATTAGGGCTGGGGAGATGGCTCAGTAGAATAAGCCCTTGCCTGGCTAGCACAAAGGCCTGAGTTCAATCCCTAGTTCTGAAAAAAAAAAAAAAAAAAAAAAAAACAAAAAAAAAAAAAAACAAGCGGGCTTTGATTGGATCCATTATATAAGCAGGTCTTGTTTAAAATATTTATTCATATTTAGCTAATGACCTACCTAACCCCATTCCTTTTTTAAAGTAACTTATATAACACCATATGACTAGTGATAACTGAAGCAGAGATTTGTCCTGACTCAAGAACTCTTCACTGTAAGAAGTAGGTATCAATCAGGACACTGTACCTTTTCTTGAGAAAAACTGGCAGGAGGATTAACCTGCCAGGAACTGAGATGGTCCCCTGAGGACTATTGCTCCTGCTTCAGCTTCCCCATGTGGACAGCCACATGCATTCTTATGTGCTACTCTAGTTATTTATTCTTCACAGCATACCACCTAAGCTTGGGGACTATTCCAACTTATTAGGAAATCTTGGTGTGAGTAATGAGATTTCTGACTTTAGAGACATTTGAAACTGAATAATGCAGCTATTTCCACAGTCCAAAGGACAAGCACACACAAAAAAGCAAACCTGATATAGGAGAAACACATCCTTGTTTGTTCAACTTTGTTGAACACATCTCTATACTTAACTCTCTGCTATTGCATGAATGCAGCTTGTTTATTTTCTCAATATAAAAGCTTAATCCCCAAGATACATTTGGGAATTGAGGTTATTTACATCACTGAGAGTGTGAGGTATTGTTTTTTATTAATTTTATTGAGAAACAAATAGCAATGACACAGTTTCAAAACAGGTCAGTAGGACAATTACAAATTAATACATTGCATATTGTTGTCTTTGTAGTGGTTATTCATAGTACAAGATGTAGACATGATATCCTGTCCAAACAGTATTAGTACAAAACTTTCTTCTCATTGAATTAAGAGAAAATAGCTATATATCTGTCCTATTTTGTATATACAGATACAAAATGGTCCTTCATTTGTATCACCTTATTTGTTTAGTTTTGTCAGAGATGGGTATTCCATTGCCATTTAAGTATTGTAGGTGCGTGAATTCAGCAAAATAATCCAATATAGTCCAGTAGTCCATCATAATAGTAGTGGATTATCTGTAGGACTGGCAATGGCAGGAGTTGTTGACTTGAGCCTTTTACAGCTCAGCATATTAATATGACTTTACTTTTTATACCTTGTTTTTATACTTTTCTGCCAATGGTTAAGACCAAGCTAAAGCAAGACCTATATAACAAGAAATGTAACTTTTTTTATCTGCCAAGGTCAATCAAATCCCCTCAAGATTTACCCTGAAACCCTGTATCTCAGTTTGTAGATCCTTTGTCAGTGTCAGCCATGTGGATGAGTCACAGCCATTGCTTGACCAATTTGCTCTCTGTGAAAGCCGGAGGGAATATTTTCTCACCATGTGATTCTCCTTAGGCGCACTCTACATTGTTTATCACTTTATTCTGTGGCCCCATAATCTCCTTGATCAGTAAATTTGGGAGGCAACTGAGTTATAGAATGTTACATTATAGGTTCTCCTATGTCTTGAGTTGAGGGTATGAAGTATTTCTTCACTTTGCTACCCCTTTGGTTGCTGTGTGTGTGTGTGTGCACACATGCGTGCGTGTGTTTTCCTGGAGATAGAAACTAGGGCCTTTGCGCTAAAATACACATCCAGCTTTTAAATATTTTTTAACTTTGAGACAAAGTACATCATCTTTTTACCTGAACCTCAGAGTACTGGGAGTGCAGGCATGTGCCATCACGCCCAGGTCCTTGGATAGTTCTTAAGTGAGGGTTTCCAAAACAGGAGCAAGCTTGGCCCCATTTGTCTTTCTCTTAGAGACTAAACTCATGTAGATGCTTCACCTTGGAATTGAGCCCCCCAAACTGAGCTAGATAACAATTTCTATAGCTGCCTCAAGTGTTTTGTTATAAGAATGAAAAGCTGACTGAAACAGCCTCATTCTTAATTTTGGGGTTCTACCCATGTTTTGGTGGAACCAGGGAGTGAACTCAGGCCCTTGTGCTTGCCAGGGAAGCACTTATTCCACTGAGCCATCTTCCCGGTCTGATCTACCCATTCTTATAAGGAGCTTGTTTCTTCAAAAAAGAAAGGTGAGTCATCACCCACCTATGGAATTCTAAAATCCAACCAATATTTGTCTAGTAACCCATATAACCTCCAACTCACAGACTGTGGTCTGGAGTTGGGTTTACTTCCATAACTTATACTCCAGGCAATCTGTACAGTATGGGAACCCTTAAGGACCCATCTGAATCTGACCTTGTGGAGGTCAGCCAGTGGAGACCCCTGAAGGAACAAATACTGGAGAGAGAAGAATGAGGCCAGGGTGTGTATTCTTGGATTCATTTTGTTTATGGTAACTGAGATGGTCAATTTTTTTTTTTTTTTTTTTTTTTTTTTTTTTTTTTGGTATTAGGGATCAAACTCAGGACCTTGTACTTGCTAGGCAAGCATTTATTCCACTGAGCTCTCTCCCTAGCCCCTGAGATGGTCTGTTTATACATCAGTATGAGTAGACTGAGTTCCAAGTTATTCATTCAAACACTTTTGTTTCTGTGGAAGTATTTTACAAATGAGATTAATGTCCACAACTAATTTACTACAAATAAGGAATTTTTACATTTCATTTGGGTAAACCTGACTCAACCATTTGAAAAACCTCAAGAACAGATGGAGAGGGCTAGCGACCCAAGATCCTGCCTGGCAAGTGCAAGTGCGGGTTCAATCACCGGCCCCACATGTCCTGCAGGTTCCAGAAACCCGGGAAGGCGTGACACTGAAACTGGGTGTGGTGGCGCACACCTATAATTCTAGCCCTGGGCAGGTTGAGACAGGAGGACTGTGACAAGTCCAAGCTGTGTAGTGAGACCCTGTACCAACTAAATAAATAAATTAATTAATAAATGGAACAGATAGAGAGAAGAATAAATTCCCCCCGTGGACAGTTTCTTCACATTGTGCCTGAGAGTTGCAATCTATTCTTCCTGGTGATGGCTTGCCATGTAGATTGTGAACTGGCTATAATATATTTAGAAAGAAATAGCAATGAGACAGTTTCAAAACAGGTTAGCAGGACAGTTACAATAATTAATACATTGCATATTGTTGTCTTCATAGTAGTTATTCGTAGTACAAGATGCAGACAAGATATCTTGTCTAAACACTGTTAGTTCAAAACTTGTCATTGAACAAAGAGAAAGTAGCTGTATATCTATCCCTACAAAATGGTTCTTCATTTATAGCCCCCCCTTTTTTTTTTTTTACTTCTATCAGAGATGGATATTCCATTGTCATTCAAATATTGTAGGTGCATGAATTCAGCAAAGTAATCCAATATAGTCCTGTGGTCCATAATAGTAGTGGGCTATCTATAGGACTGGCAATGTCAGAAGTTGTTGACTTGAGCCTTTTACAGCTCAGCTTACCATAATCACGAACTGGTCTTGACAGTCCCACTGTTATGTGAACCAGATTCTCTCTTAGCATAGAGCTCCTACTGGCTGTTGAACCTTGGCCAATGGAGGAGCTTAAGACTGTGCCTCATACCTAAGGCCAACACTCCTATGCCATGGCTGGCTCTGCCTGACTCTCCTTGTTTTGTAACTACTTCTGGGCTCAGGAATGGCAACAGCTGAAGTTATTGTTCTAGTGCATACTCCATATCTGTATGTAGTCCCTGTGTGAGTTGACTATTCCTGAATTTTATCCTACTATGAGTGTTCTGTTGTTTTCATTTTGTTAAGAAAAATCTTTTTAGGGGGCCAGGGAGATGGCTCAGTGGAATAAGTGCTTCCCTGGCAAGCTCAAGGGTCTGAGTTCAATCCCCAGTTCTGCCAAAAAGAAAATAAATAAATAAAAGAAAGACCTTTTTACTAGTATATGTTTGTGGTATGTTATAAATACATTCATCATGGAGAACTAGGACATGTACATATCACATCTTGCTCTGATTTATTTCTCTTTCACCTTTGCTTCCTTCCATTGCTTTCCATCCTCAGATCCTCTTGCTGTCTCCACAAAGTCTATTTCTGTTTCATATTACCTATCTTTTATTTTGTTATTTCTATTACTTATGCTTTGAGCTTCTCATATAAAATAATCCATGTGATATTTAAATCTCTGTATCTGCCTTGTTTTACTTAGCAGTATGGTCTCAAGCTGTATGACCCAAGTTTGTCTTTCTTTATGGCTGAGTAGTACTCCATTACTTACATGTACTACATTTCTTTTATCTGTTCACCTGTTGATGGACATAGAGTCTGCTTCCAAGATTTAACTCTTAAGAATTTGCTGCTTTAACCATGGGGGCTAAGGATATAGCTAAGTGGCATAAATGCCTGCCAGGCAAGTGTAAGGTCCCAAGTTTGATCCCTGGTACTGCCAAAACAACAGAACAAAAATAGACATGAGTATGCATGTATGACTAAAATACAATGTCTTTAACTCTTTGGTGAAGATATCCTGAAGAAAAATAGCTGAGCAAAATGGAATTTCTCTTTTTAGTTTGTTGGGAACACTTCATATTGATTTCCTTTTTGGTTCTACTAGATTGCATTTCTTCCAACAGTTTACTTATTGAATAAATAAACCAAAATTTTAATATGGGATAGGAGATATCATCTACATTAATTCTCATACATATAAACAAGCACCATTTATTAGAGAAGCTATCTTTTCTCCAGCATATATTTTTGATTTCTTTCATGATGATTAGGGCTGAAGGTGACTCGGGTTGTTTCTGCACTATTAGCCCGTTCTGTTTATCAGCATGTCTGTTTTCACATCAAAGGCATAATTTTTTTGATCACTGTTGCTTTTATAACTTTCTTTCTCCCTCCCTCCCTCCTTCCCTTTCTCTCTTCCTCCCTTCCTTTGTCTTTCTTTCTTTCTCTCTTTCTGTTTTTGGTACCAGGGATGGAACCTTGTTTTGGTACTCGGGACCTTGAGCTTGCCAGGCAGGCACTTAAGCCTCTGAGCTCTCTCAGGCCTTATATTATGACTTCAAATCTGAGCTTGTGATGTCTTCTGCTTTGCTCTGGCTACTCATGATTGCTTTTGCTATTCTGGATTTCTTCTGTAAAATATTAGGATTGTTTTCTTTAGTTCTGTGAGGAATGCTAATGGTATTTTGATTGTGATTTTTCTTTTTTAGGAACTGGGGATTGAACTCAGGCCCTTGTGCTTTCCTGGGAAGCACTTATTCCACTGAGCCATCTATCTCCCTACCCCTTTGACTGTGATTGAATACAATCTCCATATAATGTTTGGTAGTATGGTCATTTGACAACATTGTTTCTGCCTATCTGGGAACAGGGATTTTCTATTGTCCTTTTTTTAATCTCTTTTCTCAGGACCATGATTTTCATTGTAGAGGTGTTTTACTTTCTTACTAGGCTAATTCCTGGGTATGCAGATGGTTTTGGAACTTTTTTCCTAAACTGGATGAGGAAAAGGACTGGGGTGGGAGGGATATTTATGTATGTATGCTAGATGGCTCAGATAATTGTACTGCTGATTTCTGCTGGTCTACAGAGGGGAGCAGTGGATGCTTATATTTTTTTCTTGTTCTTTTAAATTCCTTATAACTTTTTTAAAAACCAACTTCGCATGCTTATATCTGGTACAAATGAACAACTAATATAAATAAATAATTTGAAGACAACATTATACAATGCAAGAACCATTGTGAATTCCTATTATTTTATTTGGTGAAGCTCTGTGTAATTTCTTATGTTTTCATTCATTCATTCATTCATTATTTTTTACTATTTTGTATTCTCTGTAGATAAAAAGAAATAGAAAGAAACTGTTTTCCTGCTTTCTT
The DNA here is from genome assembly GCA_004027165.1 of Ctenomys sociabilis. Taxonomy (NCBI): domain Eukaryota; kingdom Metazoa; phylum Chordata; class Mammalia; order Rodentia; family Ctenomyidae; genus Ctenomys; species Ctenomys sociabilis. The sequence continues at coordinate 16,289 of PVKA01043733.1, forward strand.
TTTTTTGTGGTTTTATTTTTCGGTAAGAATATTGTTGAATTTTGTGTATTGATTTTTATCCTGCTACTTGGCTGAATTTGTTTATTAGTTCTAACAGGCATATGGTAGAGCTTTTTGGGTGTTTTATATATAAGGTCATTTATCTGTGAATAAAGACAATTTGACTTCTTCTTTTCTTTTTTTTTTTTTTTTTTTTTTTTTTTTTTTTTTTTTTTTTTTTTTTTTTTTTTTTTTTTTTTTTTTTTTTTTTTTTTTTTTTTTTTTTTTTTTTTTTTTTTTTTTTTTTTTTTTTTTTTTTT